>JAVQJF010003508.1:0-112430 GCA_036023855.1 Gadopsis marmoratus
ATTGTTGGGTCTGTAGATATAGAGTTGGCTTGGACTTGCTCTATATTAACAAGTGCTATGAGATAACTTTGTTATGATATAGCGCTATATAAATAAAATTTGATTTGATTTGATTTGATCGCCTTGGCCTGTCCAAATAAAGAAACAAAAGTTTAAATAAATCAGAGTTATGAGTGTGCAGCTTGCCTTTCTCTTGTTGAGCCAGCATGCTCGTGCGTTTCCCCTTCAGTATTTTAGAAATGAACAACACACGATAGTCCACTACATACTGTAGAATGTGTAGGCCTGGTGTATATCCTCAGAATCAAAGAGGGGGACTGAACTGCATTTTGTGGGCGCTGCCTCTCAGTTTGACCTCCCAACCCCGTTCCCTCCCGTCCCCCCACACCTTTATGCCCAGGAGTCCACCAAGGATAACAGAACAAAATAAACAGCAAACATACACCGTGACCACAGCTCAGAGGCTCAAACCTTCGCTGCTCCATTCACAGAAAAGCCACCAGCGCTGCCCCCATTCAAAACCACCACCCCCCCCCTCCCCCCCTCCCACGTGCACACTCACGCACAATCGACTGCAGATTTATAAATCCTGCCAGCGGATAACATCGTCTGTGAAGAACGTGATGGTGCAGAGACACTCGACACATTTACCACTCCCCTGATGACACAGGATATTGCTATATGCTATTTTAAGATCACGACAATCACCTAGCTGTGACTTCAGCCCGTAAATGTTTCAGAGAAGCTTCACAGGAAGCTCTGGGAGTCCGTTAGAGCCTGAAAATAAATTGGTGCGTGCAATTTTGAGAAAGCAGGAGCACAGACCTGGCAGCGGTGAGGTCATCTCAGTGGTTGAAAGACGGAGCCTGTGAAAAGCACGCAGAGATCTAGAGAGAGAGCGGCCAACAAAACAGAAGAAGTCCATAATCGGGGTTCTATGTTACAGATAATAGTAGATAAGAGATGCTTTGTTTATATGAGGAACCATAAACGCAATTAAAAGAGTCATGTCACCTGAGGTAACATCCTTCAGTGCCCCCGGATGCAAGGCACCATGGTTTGTTTGTGGTTAAATACCCATTTGTTTACTGAAGACTGTGACCTTTCTCTGGACCCTCTCTCTCCGTCAAGCGCCCATCCCTATTACCTGTGCGTGTGTGGGGGGGCGGCTGGCTGCGTTTGCGTGTTTGTGGTGGATTCGTATTGTGCTGCTACACGGTCATTAAAGCGCCACCTCAGTGTTCCTCTGCTCAATAATCGCACATGGCAGCAGAAAACACAACACACGAGCTGCTGTTAATAAAACTGATTTTGAAGCGAGTTTCTCTTCCTCCTTTTTTTTTTTTTTTTTTTTTCTGTTGCTGCAGCTTTGCACTGTAAATGAAGCAGTAGTTTAACAGCCGCGTCAGCCTCTCGCGGCACCCCGTGTGCAGGATGTCGAAAGTGTAAAAACAACAAGCTGGCAGAGGAAACACAAGTAAATAGTGTACGTGCGTTGCGCAACAGCATGCAGCCATGCAGAGTGCTGGAGACAGCGGTTTCGCTTCAGCTCTCCTCTTTTGGTGGAAATTCAGCTGGACTGGGCAAAATTTCACCCGTGTGCTCTGAGACGACGAGCGCCTTGAGACTTGCTTTTTCAACCTTGCTGCCAATTTGTTGTAATTAGGGTTTCTTTTTGGTTCCCCCCCCCCACCGGTCACACAGACCAGAAATTCAGCTTGTTTGCAGGTTGCCACTTTTCTCAATTATTATTTTTTTTTTTTCTTTTTCTACTCGCTCTGAACAGTTTGTTTTTCTGTGGCAGAAGTCACACTTTCCATAGCGCTATTTCCGTCTATGGGTTAAAGTGCAGTGCAGACAAAAGAAAGAAACTGCTCAGCTGGCTAACTTCCTGTTCTCTCACATGGTGCCTACTACTTTAGAGTAGAAGCAAAGACAATGCTATATATAGTATATATATAGACATTTACTGTATTTGACTGCACTTGTGTTACGTAGGTGATTTAACATAATGTACCCCGGAGAGCTTTTTAAGCTATTATATGTGCTTTTTTACATGGCTACAAAATGAATTGAGTATTTCACAAGACAGAGAATAACACTTTTTCCAGGCAGGTTTGGAACTACCAGCGAAAGCATGCTTGTGTGTCTTCCCCCTCCCCCACACTTCTGTCTCATTCCTACCTAAGAGAGGTATACAGGTGGTAAACTGTCTATTCTTCAGCAGATTGCACCTCCGAGAGCTTTAAAGTTACCGTGTTTTCAGATGGCTGGGAAGTAAATGGAGTGTTTCACTAGAAATAAAATGCCCCCCCCCCCCGTTTCCAGGAAAGTTCGGGAGCGGCGGTGCGAGCGTGATCCTCTCATCCTCCCAATTTTGCCTCAATCACTAATGGCTCTCTTCTCCTGCTCATTACCCCTCCACTACACTACACCGCTGATGAAATGAATAAATCACGGCGGAAATGTGAAAGCTTGTGGGTTTAGTTCAGGCTGTGTGGTAGCTGGATGAAACAAGGGTACATGCAGCCAATTCACACGTTGTTTCAGATTTTCTGACGATGCCCGGCAAACCTAAGCCACACTTTTTATCTTTTCATGTCCTTCCCCTTTATCTGCCTGATATATCTGTCTTTTCCTGCTCAAAGATCCCCTTCTCCTCTGCACCACAGTACCTGAAAAGTAAGGGTCATTTCTGCTTTTTCAACATTTGATTCTGCTCTTGTTGGTTGAAAGGTTCCATGCCGGGTCTGCACATTTCTCCATGCAACCACCCTCTCACTTCTGTATCTCAGTGGAAATGCATGCTGCATAACCACAGTAAGAGCTCCACAAAGGTGTAGAGATTTCAAAACATACCAAACATGTCCCGTTGAGATGCAGGGGAGTGTATGTAAAATGCTCAGAATATCTAGAATACTTCTATTTGATGTAATTGTGCAGCTATAAAACATCATGCCATTGAATATTTTAGTCTGTGATGTACAAGCATCATATAGCATGTCAAGCAGCGTGAGGGAAGAAAAATTATTCAAGTTTCAGAGGTTAAAATTGAGTGTTCAAAACATGAATTGAGTCAATAGACTACATCTTCATCAAATGCCGTAGCTCACATAGCAGTAAATACTATATTTTCATCTTATGTAAAGTTAACATCTGGATATAAATTTGCAATTCATTTAAGCTGTAGAGGAATGAAAACAGCTCTATCATAAATATTTCTGTACAAAATGTTCCAATGGCGGACTCCAGATTTAAAGGATTAAAAGAAATACTTCTCACCACCAACCATGGGGAACATATACACCTACACACATACTCTCAAGCCCTTTCAGTAGCATCGTCGTACTGTGTGTGCATCACACACTGCAAACCCTCATTTGGTCCGTTTTCCTTAAGCCACTGCTTTTCGGTTTCCCACCATCTCAGAGGTCGGGGTGGACGGATGGGTCAAACAACACAGGACTTTCACCCAGGAGACTGTCGTTAGTGTCCTGCATGAAACCAAATCTCAACGTTAACTTATTTGAACGTTGACTTAAGTTAAGTTACTTACCTAAAGTAGTTTTTAACCCAAAGGAAGATCTTTTCCTAAGTAGCTTTGGTGCCTAAACATAATCAAACTGTTACCGTTTCACAACGTTGACCACATGTTATTGTTACCATGACAATGAAGGTCCAGTACAGCTATTTATGTAGTGTTGAGAGTAATTGGAAAATGACCTATTCAGTCTTTGAGGTTGTTGGTTCAGACATGTGAACAGATACATGCACAACACAAATACACATACATGCAAACACACAATAGTAGAGAGATGTATCATGTCATTTTCTTTGTTAATCACAGAATAAAAAAAAAGGTCAGAAAGCTGTGAAAAATAGCCCTCACAAGTTCCCCAGAGCCCAAGATGACTTTTTCAAATTGCTTGTTTTGTCCAACCAACTATCTAAAACCTGAAGATATTTCATTTACACTGATACAAAAACAGAGAAAAGGATCAAATCCTTACATCTGAGAAGCTTGAACCCAGAGAATTAGCAACTCAAGCAGTGCTGCTCATCAAAACATGCAAAATTACAGAGGATGAGCGCATGACTAGGAACATAATATTCAAAAGCAAAAATGATAGGGAAAAGGGCCGTGCTCAACGTCCCATTGCACTCTTTACTTTAGAAAACCCTGCTGTCAATCACAGGCAATGAACCCCAATTCAAAAAGCCCTCAGTTAACTCCACTGCAGCAGCTGAGTGTTCAACAGGCTTCACGACAAATTACAGCATGTGATCACGATTGCACAAACAATCATGCCCCCGGCTCTCCAGAATATCACATGATCAAACACTGAGGTGTTGCCTGTCTGTGTCAAGGCATCGCCTGTCAGCGATAGCCCATGTGGTTTTGTTGACTGTGTCCTCTGAGGAATGCTGATAAGGCTTGGCGGCGCGATCCCCTGAGCTCGCAGGGCTCGGCACATGTAGTGGAGATTAATCAAAACATATGTGAAGTGGACTTGTGGCTGATTGAGGGCCTGATATCCTCTCCTCTGGTCTTCATTAGACAGAGGAATGGGGGGAAGGCAGGGGGGTTCCTCACCACGGGGACTGCAGCGTTCGGAGCTCCAGTTCCCAGCAAATGGGTCGGGGCAGAGTGGAACCGCTGCATTTACTCATCAGATCTGGCAACCCTGGCCTGTTGTATACATTACTGCATTATTAGGGGACCTAGTTCACAGCAGTCCACTGTTATATATCTTGTGAAATACAGATCCTGTTTACACACACAGTTAAATGTGTCTGGGTTTATCTGATCACAAACCAGATCAATTTGTCACTCTCTGAATGTGACAAATCTCTGATCTCAGTTCTGATTTCTTTCATATTTTAGAAGAGCAATATACAAAACTTTCAGGTAGCCAGATAGCTGAAATGATGAAGGCCAAGAGAAAAAAAAAAAATAATCAGATACACACACACACACACACACACACACACACACAAATGCATGGTGGTTCAGTCCCGCAACTTGCATCAGATACAGGTTCCATCACAGTAACGTCATGGCTTCATTTTTCTTTTTTTAATAAGTCTTCCATTTTTGGCCTTGAGAGAGTGTCATGCCCTTGTTTTATCAGACATGTTCTTCATATTAAACAGCAAAATACATCACTTGTAACTGCCCTGCAGAGCGTCATTCTTTGTCAGTCCCTCCAAAACCTTTACAAGTCACTGCTGCAAAAATAAAGCCATTTTCTGATCTGACCCTGCGATGACTTGAGGCTTGATTAGATCAAGGCACATAAACAACATGGTTAGATTTAGGAAAACATTGTGGTTTGGGTTAAAATAAATAACTGGTTAACGTTAGGCAAATATCGTGATTTTGGCACAATTAGGAAACATTCATCTTCTTGGTTAAGGTGAATTTATGGTCGTGGTCATAGTTAAAAGAAACCACCTTCGACTGATAGGAAATGGTACCTGAACAGTGGCATTTTGTTTCATAGACTTCGTTGACTATGTGGCTCTACAACAACATTGCACTATTTCAGATCAGACAGGTCCGAAACATAATTCCAACGGCTGATACGGGCATTTTTTGTGCTGCACCTCTTCCAAATTTGGATTTGAGCACATGACCTACTGTCTTTAGTAGACTGTGTGACCAGGAGGATTGGTGGCTCAATTCCTTGGTACAAAAGGCATGACAGTGGAAGGAATCCTGATCAACACAATACGAATTGCACCTAAACACTCCAATGGGGGTCCAAACTGAACCAACGCAGGAAGTAGTTTGACTTTCATACGCACCAGCAGAAAGTAAAGGCATACAGAGTGCTGCGGCGAGTGGTGTTTTTATATATATCTATTTTGCATGAATATTCCAGTACATGTGGTTTAACACATTGGAAGTGACAAGTGGAAAATGCTCTGGCTGAAGTCAAATCAATATCACACTGAGGAGCATTTGGTCACTTTGGAGAGACGCTCCTACATTAACTAAAGACATTGATTCTGAAAAAGAGCTTTAACGTGTACTAAGTTAAATCCACATTTCCTTTCATCATTGTTAAATTGAAACAATTGCATACTAATAGACTAAGATCAGTATAAAAAAAAAAGATTGAGGTATATTTGGTGTATTCTTATGGAAAAGTGATGGAATCGATGGAAAAACTGTTCTAAATCTTTTTGCTACTGCATTTTTCTCATCTTTATGTAGTTTTACCTAGAAACGATAAACAGAGCCTTTCAGCAGCTGCTGAGTCACTAAATGGGCCTGAGACGGTGATCCAAGATAGCCAGAGAATAATGGAGTAGTATCAGCAGCGCATGGAAAAAAGCATCCAGATGGCTCACAGGACTTATTTCATTTATTAATTATGGCCTGTTGCCTTGGTACCTGGCCAGAGTCTTTTTGCACAATAATGACAAAATGGCAAAGGTCTGTCTTCTAATGACAACTCTACTGAATTTTTGCAACACAAAACAAGGTGTTGTTCCTGCACGGCCAAAGCTGTAATGGGCTGGTGGGTGTCAGAGCACATCTTATTCAAAGTAATGATGCTAATGATGGTAATCATTGGAATAAAGCATAGTTAATAGCTTATATTAAAGGTAAATATTGGTGCATATTAATACTTTTGTTGATATCAGCTATTTGAAGGTGAGAAAGCGTTTATCCAAGTGTTAGCAAATAAACAGCACTGTGGGTTGCAGGTCTTTGCCTTGTTGCTTCATCCCTTACCACCCCATCCACCGTCTCGCCCTCTTCACACCTTCCTCATGACGACATGCAGCACGCCTCCTGTCTTCTGTAGGTGAATTTGCTTCGACACATTCGTTCCCGTGCAAGAAACATGAGCCTGTCATTTCCAACAGCCCTGACACCCCATACAGCACACCCCCTTTTCTCCACTGGTTCCTTAAAAATGGAAAAAAGGTGCTATCACAGCCTTATTAAAGATTTGCATGTTTTGATTGAGGAAACATCTGGCTTGTCACAGCTCAGATTTGCAACCTATGATTAGGAGCCAGGAGTTGGCTTTGCTTGGCTATAAAAGGGTCACAAGTCAAAACGTTTTGTTACTTTAAACTAATGTATACATTTCTTTTATTTAGACCTTGCATTTGAGGCGACACATAACATCATAAAATGTTCTACTGCAAGCCAAGGCCTACATGACAAAACAAAATCTATCAACAGCAGCGAGCTCTGTGAAGCTGTGCGTATGGCATCGACTCACCAGGTGAAACCAGTGAATGTAATCATCTTATTGATTGAACCTATAAAGTCTACCTCAGCCACGAGGCGGGGATGTCAATAAACAAGGGAGATAAACCAACTAAAAAACTGAGGGTGCTGTCCTTAGTATACAAGTGTAGGAATACAAAAAAGAATAAAGTTAATAATGCAACAAAACATACACATGTGTTCGTTTCATTATTAACAGTAGTTTGTTTATGATTAATTTGCATGTGAAGAACTGCATTAAAATTATGTGAAAATCAAATAAACAACGAAGTTTGTGTCTGAAGTGAAAATTGAAATTATGTCAAAATTAAAAACTGATAAAAGTTATCTGGATGGTTTTTGAGAACTGCATAGGTGCATATATGCATCTTAACTGGATCAACCGTTTTATTTATCCTGTTTGTGTTTTCCGTACAGTTTTTATGTTGCCTTCCAAGCCAGGCCTTTCTCGAGAAAGAGATTTTGATCTCATGGAGGCTGTTACCTGGTTGAATAAATGGAAAGAAAGACATTTCTGGTTTTGGACTTGTCATAACAAAATTAATCTCCTCAGATCAACTTCAAAATGTTTCTTTCTGTCACTATTTTATCACAGCACTCCTCAGTGATAGATATTTAATGGATGCCAGTAAAGCCAAGTCTCCCATAACTCTTTTTTGTGTCTCCAAAGGCCAAGTTGAAGTCTTGAACCCTTTCAGCGGCCAGCTGTCCGTCTCTCTGCTTTTCTCTGCCTCGTCTTTGTTTGCCGTCTGGCTTTGGAGCGTTCCGCGACACCATTCGTCTCCATAACAAGTCTCAGCGAACAGCGTTTTTGGTGGGCCCACCTGCAGGAGCCCCGGTGCTGGTCACTGCTCACCACGGGCCTCCCATGACTACCCACAGAGGAGGAGGCAATTAAGGCCTGGGGAAGGAGCCATAAATCTCCATAAACTTCAGCTAGCCACTCTCCCCCCACTTTCGCTGGACACTCAGATAATGCATCTCCTCCTCAACAGCCCCCAGTCGGAGCCCAGAGGATGCAAGTCAATCTCCTGATTTCCCACAACTGTGCAGCTCCTTTGCAAAGTTCCTCTGCAGTCATGGCCATGACTCACAGTGTAACAATTATTGACAAGGCTGATGTGCAATGCTGCTCAAGCTCGTTGGGGTTTTGTTGCTCAGAAAAATTTATTTTTAACCTTGGATTTTTGTGGTTTCGGGAACATTACCCATTTCCATCACTGAAACAAAC
The DNA here is from genome assembly GCA_036023855.1 of Gadopsis marmoratus. NCBI lineage: Eukaryota > Metazoa > Chordata > Actinopteri > Centrarchiformes > Percichthyidae > Gadopsis > Gadopsis marmoratus. The sequence goes on from JAVQJF010003508.1 coordinate 8,484, forward strand.
ATTTGCTGATGGGCCTCAGTGTTTACATATATGTTATCCTGCATTTGAAGCATTTGATGAATGGACTGTGTGTTGAAGCAAGAGAGAGTCAACGTCTTGTCTCATGACAGTTTCATGATGGAGCGCAAGCTAAAGCAGGGCTTTGAATTATGGAGGCCCTTTCCGTCTCGATGCAATGGAGAGCATTTTCACAACATGCTGTATAACATGAAACCTTTTATTTCCTGTAAATGAGTCGAGCTGTGCAGTTCAGGGGAAAAGGCTCACTAATCAGACAGGATGCGCAACGGATAACATCCCTCTTGCGGAGGAAATGCCTGCTTCCTCTTTATCATATTCTTAAGGACATGCTCCTCTGCAAAGCTGCTGATGCATGGCTTCAGCACCACCACCTACCAAAACATAGGTGTGTGTGTTTGTAAGAGAGAGAGAGATAGCAAGTGTCTGTCCAATGTTTGGAAATTAGAGAGTAACTAGCACTGCAATTAGTCACATAATTCCAAACTTTTTACTACTGTTTTATTTTTCCAAAATAGTCACTTTTAAAGTAAGTCATTTTTCATGCTAGTGTGCCAGCTCTAGGGATGGCAATGGCAATCAATTGGTTGATTAGCCAGTACGTCAGTCCACCTGGATTGAAATGTCAAGAAATATTGATATAAAAGTGTGATTTCAAGTTGTAGGCAAAGATGACTTCATTCTATTTAAAAGTGTTTTTTTCACTTTGAAAATGGATGCAACCTTTTTAACCTACAATATTTCAAACACTTAAAAGTCTTACAAATGAGTATTTTGCCCCAAAATATTCAAGTCTTTTTTGAGGAAGAATGTTAAACAAAGTATAAATGTAGTATAATAGTACGCTCAGTCTCAGTTTCTTCCTAAGACATAACTGTTACTGAGAAAATGTGTTAATACATTTCTCTCAGCAGACAGTCGATGGAGATGTGAAAGGTGTTGACTTGATCTATGAACTGTCTCCCCTCTCACTCCTCCACGCAATCCTGTCTGGCACATCTCAGACACACATCTGGGGGGGGAACTGTTTGTGTATGTGTCACTTAAATGCCCTACCTTTCATTGACCTGAAGACACACCGTTTCTGTGCGCCGGTGAAACCACATGTGGAGGTGGCAGCACAACTCATTCGATCCCTACGCCTCTCTGCTGTTCTTTATTTCCCTGCCCGTTTCTCCTTTTTGGTGGTGTGATATCACTTTACTGGGTCACCAGATTTCCCAGAGTCACCGAGGGGACACGTTGCTCACCTCTTGACTTCTTTGCCTCTTGAACTGAGGAAACTTTCCCCTGATATAGGGTTAATTGATATAGGGACTTCCAGCTGTCATTCTCACCTCCCACTTATTGAAGACTGAAACCAAGAGATGGTGTGCAATTTAGTGAAAGTAAAAAGGCACGTAACAGAGGAAAGCTGATAAGCATCAAGCTGTACTAGTAGAGCAGCTCATCTAACATTAATGGTAGAGTAATTGGTTTGTAACTGTAACACTTACTAGGGCATCAATAATGACCAGGGAGGCTAGTGTAGAGTTACTTGGTCGGGATAAGGGGCCATTGTGCCGGAGCTGCAGCCACAGGACCAGCTGAATGGGCCTGCAGTTATGTCGGACAAATATTTATACAGTATCAAGTTACTGGAACATTCTAACTAGGAAAGACAAGAATAGGCAGGGTGATTGAAAAGTCAGATACACATGTACTACATTTCTACTTTATCTAAGGATCTACTATTGGATCATTCACTGATCAAAGCTCAGGAAATATAATAATGACACGGGCTCCTTACACTTAAGAGTTTTTTTTCTTGGATGCTGTGAGCTGTGCATTTTGGGAATGTTTCACATGCATTTATATGCATGCAAATAGTATTGCAGAGATAGGCAAAATCTATTAAATTAAATTGAGAAACTGCTGATAGATACAGTATAATAACCAGATGGAAATGTATGATTTTGTCAAATCTAGTAAATTGATACCTGAAAGGTATAAGGCAACGGATTGCAAATCATACAAATCAAATTGAACTCTGAAAAGTTACCATCAAGTAAGAATTGTTTAGCTTATGTCAGAGGATGGCAGAAGTAAACTAGCCTTGGTACAGCTTTATATAGCAACATGGAGAACATTGGCACATTTTACTCTCCCTAAGACTGGGCTGTTGTAACTGCTGTGCAATTTCTGATTAACATTTTCTGTACTACTGCTAACCACTAACAGCACCACATCTATAGTCTGCACCCGTTTCTGCTAAAATAACCTTGAATCCTGCCAGGTTTCATATCAGTGCCTGCACTCATTTAATGGGAATGGTGTATATAAATTCCAGCCTTAACTTTTCTAACCCAATATCATCCATTCGATAAATGCCAGAGCAAATAATCATACTTATGTCAAATCCAGAGCTGTTCAGACTTTCGATTTCAAGAAGGAATGAAGAAAACTGTACACGTTTATGACTTGATGTTCTGCACAATCTGGTTTCTGTGCAACGTCCTCCCCAAGGTTTTCTCAGTATTAAAACACTTGCAGGAGCTAGAGCTCCTTCCAAAGCAAACTGCGTTCTTCGTCACCACGTAATGTTGAAGCAACATTGAACCATTATCTTGTAGAGTTTTTGTATAGTCAAGGGTAAAAAGGGGACTGGAGTACAGCGATTGTTTTTAGGCCGTTAACTGTGCAAATTGTTATATAGAATATGTGTATAGAACCTCACACAGCAAACACCTTTGTGAAGTAAATGCATTGCGTACTAGGAAACAGAAAGGGCCTTACTGTATTCCTCCTATGATGAAATCCAAGGCGTGTGTATTTCCCTCAAAGATTTTCAAATCAAGACAAACACAGCAACTTGGTTTTTAAGGTCAGATTGAGTTGCCATGTGACCCTAAGCCCCCCTATGTCAATGCCCGAGCAGCCCTCTGAACCTCCCCTGAGAGCCACAGCTGTTGGGGACCTCTCTTTGAACTCACTGCAGGAGGTCTACAGCACCCCCTGGCCCTAAGCTGTCCCTTCTGTCCACCACTGCCTCAGACTTTGCAGACTGTAACCATAGCCTGAGGTGGACTTTTAAGAGGGCTCATACCTCCCACGGCAGCTGCTCGGCTGGTAAACGGATCCACTCGGGCAGATCACCTGAGACCACCGGGGGTAGATCTCTGGAGAGCTGCTCATGTGTCCTCCTGCCTCCTCCATTCACAGAGGACCACAAAGGAAAAGGCCGCGAGGACCCATGAGACTGAGCAGAAAAAGGAAAGTAACAAACTTGAAACTTTCAAGGTGACCCTTTTATTATTAAGAGTTCTTCGACAGCTTTATTAAACAGAAATGGTCCTACATGGTATATCGTCGAACAGCAGATGAAACAGGAATAAAGGCCTGCAAGAAGCTGCAAATTTAGTCAACGTGTTGTAGATTAAGTATCTGGTACAAAGGTTTAGTCAAAGTGCTCATTAGCAAAATACTGCTGTGCACACCAACCTCTGCACCTTATATATGTGCATGGCATCTACTGTATGGTTAAGTTTAGGGGAAGAGCGTGGTTATGACAATTTAACTATGGTTAAGGTATAGTTAGGGTTAGGCAACTAAAACGCTTAATATTGGGGGAAACTGACTACAATTCATTAAAAGGCAAACTCAGGGACTTGCAGGAAATTTTAACTTGCTACCATACAGGCCCATCCACCACCACAAACCCCCAAGACCCGTACTTTCCACCTCCCTGCATGGTGCTGATTGTCAGCATTGGACCAGAATTGTGAGGGGTGGTATCATCAGACAGTCGCATATAGGTCTGTTGCTGGACACAACACTGGCAATAAATGCACACAATTACCAGGATGAGAATAATTTAGACTTCTGAAGCCTCATAGTTGCTTTCGCTCAACACATTAGAGCACCTTATTGCACATAAAGAGGAATGTGAATTGGTCCCATATATTTCTTATTGCAGTAAAGGGATCACTTCATGGTCATGATGCGTAGCTCAACGTATGACTCCACTACATGGCATGTTATACTGTATGGCGTGTTATGGCATGTATGGCATTCTGTTAAGATAGTCTTGAAAAAACTTGAACTTTAGATAACTTAAATGGTTGTTGAAAGTTAGTCTATTATAAACCTAAAGTCAATCCATTTAGGAATGATGGCAGGTTCCAGTGCTGTGGTTTGAATTTTGGTGGTGGTGCTACACTATTCTTTACATTTGTATCACTGTCCGATTAAATAACGGATAAATTAAAACTGAAATGAAAGCAGAAACATGCTCCCCCCCACCTAATTTTTCCCTCTCTTCTGCCCTTGTCATGCTGCCACACGTTATTCCCTTAGACAATTCTCTGCCTTGCTGTGCTCTGAATTCCCAGCGTTCCTCTAGTGTCAGGATATTAAATCAAATAAAGATTGGATCAGTGGTATAGCGGCAGCTGGGGCGTGCCGTGTGGGACTTGTAAGTCATTAATGAGCAGTGACTAATTGCTCTGTGGTTCTGTGGGAATACAGTGAATCTCCATGGGACTTGTTCAATGCTAAGTTTCCCCCTTCAAACAACCCTCAACAACTTCGCTACTTCTATCTCTCGTCAAGATTTAAAGCTCACCTCCCTTACTGCATACAGCTGTTATGCAAAGAGAGATAAATTAGGAAAACCTACTTCCCACCCTTTGGGTTTTGTCATTAAAAGATATGCATCATACTTATTTAGGTGCATTATATTGCATTTCTAGGGAAAGCTAAATTTGTTTGTTGGTGGGGAAAAGAACCATTGGTTCGGCTGAAAGCCTATTTAGACAAACAATACGTCAAAAACTGGTCAGTGACTGCCAGGACAGAGTCTATGTTAATGACCTATCTGTCTATAGCTGCAAAGGGATTTATAATTTTTGTAAGCAGTGGCCATGGCTGCCAGCTGGCTGACAGTCTAATTTTCTAAAATGCATTATTTACTTTTACTGTTTCAATAAAAATACCAAAAGACTATAAATTAACCCATTAACGGCTCCCTCATCAAGCTGATTGACAGGATTTACTGCCTGTCCTTCACGTCCATTATTGCTATTGATTGCTGTCAGTTTGGAATGATATTCTATTTTCTTCTGCTCAACTTGCCAAAGCTGCTTGTGATCACTTACAGAATGAACTGGAGTCTTCTAGCCTTGAGGTGGCCGTTTAAGGACAGATAGCTACAGTATGTTTCGTCTCAGCTGTGAGGACTTCTCATGGATCAATAACACCATGTCAACGAAAAACACTCTGCTTGAATGAGCATCTTTGTTGAAAGGGCCATTTTGTTTATTCTATGACTAAACTCACTTTGTTGTGATCCAAAACCTGCTTTCCAAGTTGCTTGTACTTGTACCTTGAATGACTGCTGAATGTGAGCTCACACAATCAATTAATGAAGTTCAAACTGCAAAGGGTCGAGTAATTCTTTTTAGTATTTTCAGACATTCTGTAGACCATAACAACAACAGACTAACTGAAAAAAAGACTCCACAGATACATCAGTGATAAGATTAGTTGCAGCCTTCATTACGTTATGAGATGATGAGGCCGAGTGGTATTCCACACAGCAGGGATGTCACATAAAAGATGTTGTTGACCTCGATGATGTGCAACCACTTAAATGTGGCTGCTACTTTTTTTTTTACCATTCCTTCCTTGAAATGCTATACCTCGTTAAACTAATCCACCAGATTTTTATCATCAAGGAGTTACAATAAACACACCCTTAACCATATACAGTAGAAAATGCATGTGTTCTTCAATAAAAGCCAGCAAGAGTAGATTAACTGACTTAACTCTAGTGGCTGTTAAAGGACTCAAAGAGTGTTAGTTGCAAGGTATATTCTTAGCTATTGAAATAGTTGTAGAATAGAATAATCTAGTTGGTGGGTTGCCATGAAACTTTGTACAGATATTCATGGTCTTCAGATGATGACTACTGACTTTGCTGGCAGTCTAAACTCGTCTTCTAGCACAAGCACAAGGTTGAAATGAATCATTTCAACAACTATTGGATGAATCATCGTGTATTGACATTCATGATCCCAATAGGATGAACCCTACTGACTTCAGTGAGCCACTGACATCTCATCTAGAAACCTCAGTGGGTACAAATCACATTCCAGTAAAATATGTCAGCATCTACTGAATGGATTCGCAGAAACATTTGTTTAGACATTTGTGGTTACCAGACGATGTATCCTAATGATTTGGCTGGCCCCCTGAAATTTTTCATGGGTTTGACATTTGTAGTTTTGAGTGAAATACAGCATTTCATGGATTCATTGCCATGAAATTGGGTACAGACATCCACATCCCATCAGCCATCACCCTCAGCTGTAATTTACGCTTAGTGCTAATTAGCAAATGTTAACATGCTAAACTAAGGTAGTGAACACGGAATGCATTATCCAGCTTAATTTTGTTCAGCTAGGGTTAAAGTAAGGCTTTGGACATGGTTTCACATTCACATGTAAAAATGCACCCTGGTTGGGCACACTACTTTTTAAGCCCATCAGTCAGAAAAAACAGCATCATTTATCTTCTAACAAATAAGTACAAATTTCCTGTGAGATCATGTTGGTGTGAAAGAAACGAGGGAGGGTGACTGAGGCCGCAAGGCAGCAATCACACAAAACACATTTGGAGGTCATTACAGAGCCAGTCATGCTGAGTGACTCCTACAGGCTGAAACACTGCTTACAGTGTTTAAAGTGGATTTGATGAAAGCTTTCATTCAGTCCAGCTCATTAGTTTGAGACTTGGATAGTACACATTCTGAGATTACGCACTGTGGGCCTGCACTGAGGTGCCAATGCCAGAAGGTTTGCATTTCATTTATTTCTACATAAATCACTCGGTAGAAACACAAAGCAGAACACCCAATATGTCAAGAAAGCACAGTACATGTCAGATGTCCATTTGATAAATAATACACGAACACAATTTCAAAATATGTGAAGTTGTGGGCACAGTACATGGAAATTCATTCAGGAACCAGCATGGTATACTCTGACAGCACTTTAAAAATCCCCCATTTCCCCCATTTTGCTGTACCTGTGTGTAGTGAACGTAATGTTTTTCCAATATGGAAAGCAAGAAGTCAGAACAAGAAGGAGCAATTTTGCATTACCGTGAAACGCACCGTGGTGAACACAGAAGGGGCGGTTACGTGATGTGTAATTAATACAGAACTAATGTACATTGTAAGGAGCAAAAACAGAAACGTGTGGATAAGAGCACAAGCTACAACAATAGGGCTCATCAAAACCACAATTTAATCCAACATCAATGAAAGCCTGCCTGGTACAAGTTCTGTTGCCTACTACATCTACCAGTCAATTTTTTCACAGTGATGCCTAAATCCTCATAGTGAAAGTTTCTTTTGACTTTCATTGAGTGTTTCAGTGTCTTGCTAAAATGCACTTCTTCAGGGCAGACGTAACACAGAAGCTTGAACACCGTCTGTCCTGACATTGGTGCTGCCTATTCATGGTCATTGTAGGGAAACTGTGCTGTAGTGAATGACAGTGCTGCTTTTTTCCCCCTCTTACCATTAATGCCCACGAAAAGCCTAAACCAAAGCTATTAACTCAACAGCGGGTTACTCATAATTTCCAAGAACCTGTGGGCTCCCAATGTTTCTGAAAATCCATTAAAAATGTTTACAGCTGCAAAGTCTGGGTGCACTGAGTTATTAGGGCGCTTTCTCCTTATTCCCATACATAACTGGACAAACAGAGACAACGTGAAATCATCAGGTTGAGACATTTCCAGTGAAGCTACAATGGACTTTAAAAGGCTGTTTCAAGTAGCTGCAAATTGAATATCATTACGTGTCGGCAAGCGATTTTAGACGTCAACTTGGGCTATGGAAAATGATGGCATGTTCACAATTTCTTGACATGCACTATATTTAAATCAGTCTTTTTCAGTAAGGACTGTTGAAAGGCACACTGGGAGATGTGGGAAAGCCTAGGAAACAAAGGAAATCGCCAAAAGAAGTTGAATAGGCAGGGAAAGTAAAAACACACTTTTCCATTTGAAAATCTAAAACCGATATCCGAGTGGGAGACTGTGTGAGAGTAGATTATCCTCACTGTAAGTAAGTCTGCAGGGGCGACATTCAGCTGATGCTCTTATCTAAATTTTAAAGACTGGAGCCAAATTTCTCCTCTGACTTCGTCTCCTTGAAGCCTTGCAGCCCTAGTTCGAAGGCATTCATGTGCACAGAGGGATGCAGGCTTTTGCCAACGTGACCCTGGGTCCTTGCAGAGGGAGGACGGCTCAGGCTCTTGTCTGACTCAGCTCAGGTCCACGCAGCGGGCTGTCAAAGTCCATCATCGTCACACACTCCTGCAATCAATACCTTACAGCCTCCTGACAGAGCGTGTTAGAGCAACACACTCCTCTGCAGCCGGAAAAAGCCACAGAGAAAGAAACCAAAGAGCAAAAGTATGTTTTTAGTCACAATGTACACACTGTATTGCTATGTAGGTTTCATTAGTTTGTTGGACTTATAGTGACAGTATAGTGTACCGTTCAGTGAATGATTTCCATAAAATTCCACCATTTAGAATTTAAAATAAATGCCTCTCAGCTATTAATGGAACATTTATTTTCTCTTATCAACTGTGGTGGCAAGCAGATGTTACAAGTTCTTGCAGCAATTCTTGCACAAATCATGATTTATATGGAACTTGAACACTTTCCAAACAGTTCTGGAATACAGCGCAACTTAGGAAACACTGGCACAAAGTCTATATAATAATGCCCCACACACACGATACGCAGTGCTTTTATCAACTGGTGCAATGATGCATCCATGCAAATGATCCATGCAATACTGAAAACTGTAAATATGCCAATCTTTTAATGCTCCACATGAGCTTAATTGTACAGTATTTTGGACAGTTTTGTGGCTTATTTGGAGCCACATGAATCTCTTATTTTCTGAAAAGACCCCAACAAAGCCAAGTCAAGTTTATTCTCAATGATTTATAAGTTGATGAAATCGTCCTGCTTGTGACCAGCTCACCAAATCAGTATTAAAACTCTGTTTTCATTTCAAAATGTTGGTATCTTCTTCTCTGCAGTGACCATTGGAGCAGAGTTGAGCCCTCACTGCTCTATTTACACAAAGCCCATGTCGGTAAGGCAGAACTTTGGCTGACCAATAGGATAAGATCACGATTTTCAGAAGCTGAAGATGTGAATATTTAAAATCTAAGGATTAACAGTGAAAAATGGAGATGGAAATGAATGGCAGAAAAGGTACGAGAGGCTTTTACTGGAGCTGGTTTACATGGATCCACCTCTAATAGTACAGGTCGATGAAAGTTATTGCAACACAGTGAAAGAAAGACCTTTGACTGCAGGGTCTTAATATGTATGAAGCAATCTAAAGTACAATCATGAAAGTTGGTGGGTGTAGTCTAGTCTGCCTTCTACATCGCCATAGCTGTTGCAACAGAAACTGCTTGCATTCCAAGGGTATGTGCCAGCTCCCCCCTTTCAAACACACACATGCACACACACTTGCAAAATCAATAATATTCAGTCCCGCTTGACAAACAAACACAGCAGAGCTTCTCTGTGGTACGAGGGTTTTCCATCCTGCCAAGTCTCGGTCTGAAATTTGTGTGTAAAATTGAATCAAGTTTAATCCCTTTTTTTTGTCTTCTTTTTTTTTAGATGTCTGAAATCCAAGAGTTTGCTTACAGGGCCTTTGCATGGCACCAGACCGCAGCCATCTCAAACAAACGTGAATATAGTGCGGTTATGCTGAAGTAGCTGCAAATCTTTAAACCAATTACCTTTAAACTACATAAGCGGTGTATGGTTTAATGCCAAAACAAATGTCAATTACAGAAATGATCAAATCATTTAGTGATTGCAGTAACAGAAGGATTTTAAACTGAGGCAAAAAAAATTAATTATAAATACTCCACAATATAGCACTTTACTGTACTGTAAACCTTTAACATACAAAGTTACATACATACTACATACTAAGGTTTATATAAAGTACTTTAACATTATTTTTGATGTCACAATAAAAACACATGTTTGACTCACCGATGCCAACATCCAGACAGAAGGGGTCCATCTCGAGCTACGTCTGGCAGACGGATCCTAAGATTTATGTCTTCCACTTGTCAGGTGCAACTTGCCCTGCAGATCAGACGAGCTCCATCTCAGACTGTTCTCCCACCAAACCTCTTTTTCTCCTTTCTAGCCAGCTCACAAAGAATGGACAGTCCCCTGTTGCAGATCAATCTGTTGAGAGCTCCCTATTCTGGGCATTAGGAAATCCTGGCTTTCTTCAGTTCTAAGGCAATCGAAAGAGCAGTGCATGGCTGAACTGGGAAACGGGACCTTCTCATGCTGCTGGTACCTTCCAGGACAATGCCGCTGGTGTTCGGGGTTTGTTTTCTGGTTGTTTTTACTATTTGTGGTGCTTCAACACCACTTTGTTTCGTGGCTGTGATTTGCAAGGTATCATTCAAGAGCTGGAATATGAATTTTATCTGGGCATCTCACACACACAGGTAACAAACTAAATTAGCCTGACCAGAGCATAAATCCTGCATGCACTGTGTTCCATTTTTAGCACCATTATTTTCTCTTGTACAGCAATAGTAGGACATTGTTCAACAGATGTGATATTATCATAATTTAAGCCAGCAAGCACGATTACTGCTTGGTAAATATAATTATAGGTACAGATCTTAGCTTTAGTAAAGTCATAGTGGAAAAACCCATCAAGCATCATGTTAATATTAGACCTTCGTCAGACCATATGTATATCTTGATATGCAGCAGATAATTCTCAGTGAATTCCAGTGGTTCTTCTAACATTTTAGTAAAGATTGTAAACAATTAGCAGTAGCCACATTACACAACAGCCATTACGTTTGCTTAATTTTCCTCTGCCTTTAGTGATATATTAGGAGAAACAGCATAAAAACCAATGGGCATTCATTAAAAGGCACATATATGGCATGTAATGCAGTTTGTAATCCATACACGACGCCGTTAACCACCTCAGCAGAATAAAACTGGTAGAAAGGAGTGGTGGCGTGACAATCACATCAGTGACAATTTACAGCCTTTCTTGGAATTTTCCTTGTTCCTCACACACACACTGACATTCATTCATCCATCCACTTCTCACATGTCATTCTACCACTTTTAAGTTAGTGTCTACCTTACAAAAAAGGTCATTAAATTGCTAGTATCACTTCTGCACCAAAAGTCACAGCTGATACTAACAAAAGTCAACTGCCAGTGTGTTGAGCCTCTGGGCAGGACATTTGTCAGATACATTTGCAGGCTAGGAAAGATCTATAACATCGTTCCATCACTTAAACTGTAACATGAGGCCATGGGCATATATGAACCTATCTGATATTTAGACATCTCAGGGTTAATGGTTAGGTCTCTTGACTGTAATAGACCAATTCAGTGAATTCTTAATGTCTCTTGCAGTTCAGATGTGCTAACTTTTTGGTCATGACCATTTTCTGCTGACCAATTGTCTTTGTAATAATAATAATAATAATAATAATAATAATAATAATCTTTATTTATATAGCACCTTTCATAGAGGGGGTGTAGCTCAAAGTGCTTTACAAGAAAGAAAGGAGAGAGAAAAAAGGACAAAGACAAGAAACAAATAGCAACAGCATGTATGCTAGGAACAATTAAGTATTTGAAAGATAGCACTAAAACAAAGAAGGCATACGACCAATAAATTATGTCGGGAAAAATTAAAATCAGTAGAACAAAACAATACAATATGTCCAACATAAAAGCAGATAAAACCAGACAGGAAGAGTGACAGTTAGTTAAAGCAATACTGAATAGATTTTCAATTGTCATTTAAAAATGTTCAGAGGTTGCATCCCTTGGGTAGGGAGTTCCATATTTTTGGGGCATAGTTAAAAAAGGCTGAGCTGTCAATTTTCTTATTCGTGTGAGTTTATATTTAAAAAACACAGTTTGAACTGGCACCATATCTACAAGGATCATCATGTTGTCTTTAAAAAGTCTCCTTTTGTGTCATTGGACAGATCTCAAGGACACCTAAGAAACAAGGACAAGAGATTGGAGTTTAAATATGACACCAAACTGAACTAGAATGAAATATAAAATTAAGATTAACTCAGTGCTTAATTAATATTCTTTTCACCATATCACCATGGCTTGTCAATTAACTGGTAGGTTTTATTTTATTGGCTTATTTCAGCACATTAATATATACACCTCAGTAGTTGACAGGTAAATTCTCTCAGCTGTCTCAGGGTCTTTTTATTTTTATTTTTAGAAGAGCCCGTTCTCAATTCACCCAATGAGGTGAATCACCATAAAATTACCATACGTACAGTGATTCTGAATACCACAAAGAACGTTAATCCCCACACAAACCCGTTTCTTAGATTATGCCATGCAGCGAATCACACGTTTAAACCTTTCCATACCTATGCCGCCCACATCCTGACCTCCAGTTTGACCTGGAGGTCACAAACCCTTCACACCTGCAATGGGTAAATATTTCCTTCCTGATTGAACATAACACACTGAGCTGGGTGTGACAACCTCGCTATGGATTCCAGTGGCTGAGTCAGAAAGAAAGACATGGTGTGAGAAACAAATTAGACAAGAAGAGAATAAAGGGGAAGTACAGGCTGGCTGGTGGGTTTTGTGTGCCAGGGGGAGGGGCGAGCAGGGCAAGACAGGCCTGTCCACGTATATCATCTTTAAAAGGCAGGGTTAGTATGTGGGTCCATCCTGCTTTAATTAGAACTTCTGGCCTACGGGGGGGGGGGGACACCGCTCAGGGCTCCGGCAGGACACACACACCACACGTGCAACTGGGGGAGGGTAGATGTAGGACATTGGGGTGGGATGGGGACTGCCGAGGGGGACATTTGAGACTGTTTAAACAAATCAGTGAAGAATATCAGTCACCGAGGACCCTGCGGGAGATGCTGTTGGTTTGTTCCCCTGCTGCAGAGGCATTTGTCTCCCCTTGAGAGACCATTTTGTCATCGGCAGAGAGACAGAAAGGAAGAGAGGTGTTTCTAAATGTAACAAGAGTGTGAGTACCGGCATGATTGCACCGAGCATGAAAGTGTTCTGGCAAAATTATGGCAATCCTGTGTTGCCGGCATTTTAGTCAAATGCCGCTAATAAGCCATTGGCGGTCTGCAGGACCTCTGACCTACGTGTGAGTGCGCGGCTGTGTGGAGCTGTGTCCAGCAGACATGCACGTGTAAAACCCAGATGGTCAAATGTAATAAACAGGGCCAGTGTTTTTGGCTCACATAAAGGGCATGGGGCTGGTGTTTTATTTCATCAGAGCCTCGGGGCATAAATGTGTTCACCCAGCCTCTCAAGTGGGCTTTACGAGGGTGGAGAGGGAAGCCTGTTTCCACCTTGTTCTTTCTTTTTTTTATTTTTCTTGCAGTGGGGCGTGGCAACGGGGGAGCTCAGGTGGCCTGTTATTGATGCCGGATGTTTTAGTAAGACAACATGGCGGAGAGGGCCTTGTGACAGAGATCTGTTCATAACCTCCGTCAAGCAGGCTGCAATGTGAAGCAAGAAACCACATCTGTTTTCACTCAAAACAATCAGGGGTCGGCACTGCAGGCAGCTTGAGCCTGTTATTAAAGGCTTTCTGAGGCCTGCTGAGGGACGGCCCAGAAGGAGTGATTTATCCACTCTTTGCTGAGTGGACGAGGATCGAGTGTGATGTATATGGACATGGAATTCCAATCAGTCATCCTTGCCAGGACACCTACCCAGAAGGAGTGACGAATCTAGGCTGTCTTCTTGCAACAGGGTGAAGCTGTGCCTCACATCCTGCGTTAGAAAAGGGATTTCACTATGAAATGCTGGATATACACAGACCAGATTCTGTCCTTCCCCATAGTGTCTTGCATCACTCAAGACCAATGACCTGAAGGCTAAGACAGTAACAAATCTGTAATTAGGGTTCAACTGCCATGCACAGTTTTTTTTTCTGCAAGCAAATGCGCTTGTTGAAATGATAAGTGCTAAGTCAACACACTAATATGTATAGTGATGGTTTACTCAGCAATCTGAAATCTGAGCAGCTTCATTAAAACAGGCTTGAATCCTTGATCATGTTTCGCTGAGGGCAGACTTGCAGAGTCATTTATCTTCCAGGCTTGGGGCCTTAAAGGAGATGGGTAAATCTCATGGAAACCTAAAAGAAACCGAGTTCCTCGTTGGGGCCCTGCCTTGTTCCTCTGAACGCTAAAGCGAGCTTTTAAATAATTTGGGGAGAGCCCTTTGGAAGCTGAATAATTCACTGCAGCATGATGAAGTCTCTAGCCTGCTTGGTGTTCCATTAGTAGACTCACTACTCGACAGCTCTATTGCCTGGCAGGCCAGCGGAGGGAAGGGGAGCTGGGGAGATGACTATGTCTCTGAGTGGGGGGGGGGGGGTCATCCCGTCCTCACTCTGCCCACTTCAATTATGTCAGCCACAGGCTCTCTGAAAAGAGAATCATGCAGCGTCTGCACGTTTTACTTCAGACGAGCCTCTATCCACCACACCCAACACGTGATAGCCATTCAGTTGTTGCAACGCAACCTCAAAGGACCCCAGTGCTGGACATCTGAAGGGGAGGGGAAAGAAGGAACGGCACGTCCTCCGAGTGATTTTGCAGACTCTTGACATCTAATTCTTTCTGCCACATGACCTAAATATACAGCTTTTAGGTGTAAACTGTAAAAGCGAACGACCCTGTTCTTGTCCAGATGGCTTCCATCGCTGTGCAGTTTTCTCCAGGACCGGCTGGTGAAAAATGCTGGCGTGCTGTGGCATCATCACCAGTTTAGCTCACCTAAGCTCCGCTGGCAGGAGCAGCAATGAAACAAATGGACAAAGCAGATCAAATGCTGCTTGGCTGTGACTAAAATCTCCTTTCCTGTGAGGCATCAAAGCAAAAGAGGATTTTCTGTTGAGGGATATCTCCCTGCTTACTGTCTCTCCCACATGCCAATTATCTGTGACGGTTGATAGCCGGGCTATGAAATGTGAAACAAGCATCGACCTGTCAGTTACTCTACCATGCAGGTACACATGCATTGCAAGAATTCCACATAGTTTCTTCATACAGGAGTTAACATGGCACCCTCGTACTACTCATCCATCTGTCACGTCCTCTCCGAGTATGGTTACTTTCCTATCAGTTCAAGATATCACTCAGGTTAACCTTGCCTGCATTCCCAAGGCCTGTCTCCTTGCCCCGAGTGACGGAGCGGCCAGCCTTACCTTGTGCTGCCAGCCTGCCTCATTCATAACATCATCACCTTTACTTGGCCATGTTGCGCCTCTTACGGGAGATGGATGTCACCCACCCAAGGACAGCTGGGTAATGGCCCTCATCCTGACTTCAAAACGGGGCACAATCACCTGTCATGCCCAATCTGTATGCTTCAACCCAGAACAGACACACAATGCAAAGAGAAAGAGGAAGTAGTGGAGTTCCATCAGAGGAAGGGATGTGCACTACAGCATCCCACAGTTCGGATCATGTGTTGAAAGAATACAGTATGTGATTTGGAATGATTCTGGACCCGTACGCATATATTCTTATGCTTTGTTGATCCATTTAGAACCATTTGAAATGCTGCCTAACACAATTTAGTTATGCCGACATAACATGCGCACATTAAAGGTCTATTAAGATACATTTTGATTAACGATAAAGAAATTCATCCCTCTAACGTGAAAGGGTTGCTTCCCACAAACTGCTATTCTTATTAACCGAATCCAGTTCTTCCTCTTCAAGCTCAGGACTCTGGCGTGGTGCAAGTCTAGACCTCTGTGATTAAAATTTAACATCTGCCAAAGTTCTGTGAATCTTTCATTTTCCTCTGGGGCACACCATGATGAGTCTAGTGAACACTAATGAACATATAATGAGCTACAAATAGCTCTCCAAATGGTCTGGTTCCTACGCTGCTTCCTGTGTCCTTAGATTCATCTCGGCTAGAAAAAAAATAAAAATATCACGACAATTAAATGTGATTAGTTTATATGAGTTACAGAGTGATACGTAAAAAGCAAGAAAAATGATACTTTGACTGGTACAGTTGTAAAGAATAATACATGGGATCCGCGACACATTACTAACTAAACTCTGCTATGGCTAAACTGGAAGAAACAAAATAAGGCATATTTTTTGATGTCTTTTTTAGAGAACAAAACGTAACAATGTGGTGCCCTGTGTTCACGGTGGGGATGATGTTTGAACAACTGCTTTGTACAGTAAAACCCAGTCAAACGTTTGCCGATTTAATCCCTTATGTCTTTATTAATAACAGTGATGACAGCATATCCGTGACTAGGGGCGCTTCCTCTTTGGAAGATTACTTCTAAAATCTCTTAATCCGTCACCAGTTAGTCGTTTCCCACAAACATCCCCACAGCCATCTCTGCATGTGAGGCAGGCGGCTTCCCAGAGGGTTTGGACTCCCTCCAGCTCCAGCGAGGGAGAAAATGACAGGAGGGATGACAAAATACAAATGTAGGACAGAGGTAAAGGGGTAATCATTATGCTATAATTCATCCAGTCTCTCCTCCAAAGTGCTACCTCGATCCATTGTCTATTAATAAGAAAACTCTGACTAAAGTGCTGAGTAAACGCTGTGGTGGAGGAGCAGCTGCTGTTTTCCATAAAAGTATCAAATACCCCAGAACAGTGACTGATGCTGGCAGTTTTAAGATGCTTGCCTTCTGGATTGTCTATGCAACCCCATCCCCTGTGTGGTAATCCATTGTCCTCCTAGATTCAATTTGGAGTTTTTATTTGAATTCTCCACACGTCTGTTCTCCATTGTACTTACTCGTTGAAGCAGAATTACTTTAGCTGGTAACATAGTTCATTCTTTTGATTTGTTAACATATTCTAGCGTCAGAGATAGCCATGGCCATAAAACGGATCTGGTTTTTACCTGTTGAGTATTGGCACAGTTAATCTCAAAAAGTCGAAATATTACAAAAAAAGGTTTAAGCTTGGCACATCAGTCAAAGTAACATGCGATCAAATCCCATGAATGCACACTCGAATTAATGACTGACTGTAACCTCAAAAAGAATACATTTAAATGTATTGTAATGTAATGAATGAATGAATGAATGAATGAAACAGAACGGTCATGTTTCCAGCATGTTTTCCACATTTTGTTTTCAAGGTTTGACTGGCATTCTTTTACGTCATCTCATTGTGTCCTCTTCTTCTGCGATGGTTTAATCGCACTCGAACAGAGAATTAGCCGTTTCTCTCAGTGACCAAGATATCTCAAAGACCAGTGAATGGAAACGCCGATTAGTTTACAATTTTCGTTTGTAAAAGTTTTGGAATTTTTTTTTAAATGTAGCCTCATTTGGATGGATCTTGGTTACTGACCTCCATGTGTGAGATACAGTATATCAGTCTCAGGAAAATACGTTCCATTAACTTATATTGGCATTATAGGTTAGTGCCGTTTCTTAATTTGTTAATCTTTTGGTTGGCCGATCCATCACTGTTGTCCAGATGCAAATATCTAAGCTAGTATTAGACGCATTATCATGACATTTTGCACAGACATTCATGGTCCCCAGAGGACACATCTACCCAACCTTTGTGATCCCCTTGACTTTCCCTGTAGTGCCATAATCAGGTCAAAGTTTTCACATACCCAGTCTACAACATGGATTGGCACAACATTTTGTACAGATATTCATGTTCCCAGACCATGAATCCTAGTGACTGTGGTGAATTTTGTTACAGACATTGATGGTCCCTGTATGCATTGTAATAACTTCAGTGATCCATTAACATGTATTTTTGCTGACATCTGACTCAGCTGTACTTTGTTTAGTGCAACTTAGAAATGATCAGAACACTGCTGTACCTCAGTACAGCCTCACAGAGCCGCTTTGTGGGTGTAGACGTTTAGCCTTGTTGATTCTCATCCACATTTATAACAGTGTCATTTTCATTTTACAACGTCAAGAGTGTGATAGGAGCAATGTTGAAAGCCTGTAATTTTAGTGTGGTTGCTGAATGATGCATCAAGGAAAAGAAATACGCTTGATAATGAGAGAGTATAGAAGGAAGAGAGAAAAGGCATATACAAAAGAAGAGACACAAAAATGAGGTGAAGTAGAGGTGATTGTAGTTGGAGCAAAGCATCTGTTGTTGAATTATAAGAAGATCAGGTCTAAGCTTTAATTTGTTTCAACGTGTCCCATGCTGGAGATTTCTCTCTGCAAATGTTAAAAAAGTCCAGGCTGTAGTTCTGAAGGCGCCTGATACTGAAGGCTGAACGTGTGTACATGGAGTGGTATTGAATGACACCGATGTGCTGAGAGGGATGAGAAGAGCTGCCAAGAAAAACCTCATTCCTACCATACAGTTGCTGTGACAGGTTCAGGACCTTAGACTGATTGGGAAAAAAAAAAAATACATTAAAAAAAGGATTTGGGGCAGGTGAAAATGTGAAAAAAAGAGCAACTCACTTGGGTGCAAAATCTCTCCTCTGCCTTTCATACTCTACCTCTTTTATACAGGATCTTAACCTGAAAGCAGATAAGAATCCAGGATGACAGAAGGACTGATGTCTCACCCACTGTACCATCACCTGCATCTCTTGCTTTCTGGTTGTGAGTCTTGACAGAATACAGTCAACATAGCATTACAAATCAGATTCAGGAGGGTTGTAGTGCTATATGTTCTGGTGAGAGAATTAACATTGACATCTTAATGCTCTTTTGAACAATCCATGTCTTGATTTCTCAGTCTCCATTCCGCCTGTATCCTCACCTTGATGTACAGACACATTTAGAGATGAAAATAGGAACTTGCCAGAGCTTTTATCAGAAGTTAAAGTACTTTGCACTCAATACACACGAGTTAATGATTTGGCAAAAGGGTTTTGTTAAACTTAATTTATTTCTTAATGAGTGTCACAAATACAACAATCAAACGTGTTGCTGTGAAGTATTCAGTGCAAAAATGTCTGACGTCACACTATTGGTTTAAAATGACTTGTATTAGATATGTGGACTGGAGCAGGGGTTTGTTCTTGTATGACTCATGCAAGTATAATGATTCATTTAGTGTTAGATAACTACAAATGACTCCTTTTGTTGCAGTTTGTGCCTTCAGTACACATGGCTGCTTAAATGATGTTGCCAAACATCAGTTCAATAATTCTGCTGAAAATGCATTAATTGGACGTGAGAACTAAGTGTTTTCGTTAAAGACCTACACATTCCCCATTTTCTATCCCTTAATTTAAATTCCTAAATGGTGCACAGGAGAAGGCATGCATAAACCCAACACCGCCACATATTAAAGATTAGTGATTGCTAGATAACATTAATTGCCATCTTGTCCAGAACGAGGCAATTTTGTCCTTGTTGGTTTTAATTTGATCATTCTCATGGCTAGCCAACACTGGGACCCTGTCTCGCCACAGGAAGCAAAATCAACTGCCGCAGAACAGAGGAGCAGAGCAGATCAAAGAAATCCACAAAGAAATTATAATGCAGAAAAAGAGACCAGACAGAGAGGGAGACAAAGACCGTCTGTAGCCAATTTAAGTCCATAACCACTGATTATTCTCATTATCAATTAATCTCTTATTTCTTTGATTAGTCATTTGTTGTAGAAAATAATTTTCCAGGGCCTAAGAATTCAGTTTACAATAATAAAAAAACAGAGAAAGCCACAAATCCTCACTTGTGAAAAGCTGGAGTCAGCAACTTTTTGGGGACTTATTCTTGATAAATCAATTAAAGGCATAATATTTCTGCATTAAAATGTAGAAAAATGGCTAGACCTATGTCACATACACAAAAATTAAAGGAACACTTTGGAAACACATCAGCTCTCAATGGGGGAAAAAAATCATGCCGGACATCTATACTAATATGGACTGGGTAATGTGTCAGGAAGAAAGGATGCCACACTGTTTGATGGAAATGAAAATAATCAACCTACAGAGGACTGAATTCAAAGACAATGGTCAGGACATATTGATGACACTGACCCTAGCCAAATGCAAAACTAGTGAAATCCGTCAGAAAGATGAGGAGGGGACAAAATGTCAGTGGCCTCCACCTGTAAAACCATTCCTGTTTTGGGGGTCATCTCATTGTTGCCCCTCTAGTGCAGCTGTTAATTTCATTGACACCAAAGCAGCTGAAACTGAATAAACAACCCCCTCTGCTACTTAACTGGCCAGATCAATGTCAATAAGTTGACTTTTTTCCAATCAATCTTCTTACAGCAACCAACCTGCTAGACACCTGATGAAGTTATCACTCTCCTTCACCCGTCCCACCTTCGGATACGTCCAGACAGCTCAAACCTCTCCCCATAGAAAATGTGCATTTTCCCAGCAAATGTAGGGCAGTGTTGAGAAGCCGACATCCGCCCCCCCGTGTGGCAGACTCCCCCTAAGGAGCTGCACTTACAAGCACTGGAATCAAATACATGACACATTGAGATGTGGGGGGTGTGCATTCAAATGTCATCCCACTAAGCCTCTTAAGGAGGATCATGGATAATTAGCATTCATAGAAATCAAGAGTGTGTCTGGTAACCCAGAACTGTGCTCTGGGTGTTTTTGAGTTAGTGAGTAATTGAGTGAGCGAATCAGTCATCATGTTTATATTAAAATTTAGTTTGAAGGTTTTAGTTAACTTCTGAAGTTTTAGAATAGAATCTGTGTGCATGGCCATCAAGCTGCCTATATGCCAATTTATTTAATAGCACATGACGAGATTAGTTCGAGCGCCACCGCAGCTTCCCACCTGATGCGTGTTTTTCCTTTTTCTTCATGAATGAAAGGATCGCTTCCGATTCATGTGCACCCTGTTGTGTTTTGATCAGCTGCTATGGTAATACAGAGCAGGATGACGTGCAAACAAGGGGAAAATCTGTTTCATTAGCCTTCATGATATTTTCTTTTCGCCCCCTACTTACGCCAATGTTTCCATAAAAGGATCTTTTTTGTGCAAATTCAGGATGGGCAGAAAAACAGATAAAAATGGATGTGCGTAAGAGACAGAACGGGACACAGAGCAGATACAGATTGATTCTCACTTGGCTGAGGCTCACATGAAAGTCTATAGCCAGACGAGATCATCAATATTGAATGATTCTGCAACCCTGCATTAAATTCCGTGTGCGATGTTTTCAAAATTCTCGCTGTTCACCATATCTACGCATGGAAGCTATGGTTTGATCAAGGTTAAGGGGAGATTGTGATTATGGCAAATACAACACTTAGATAAGGTTAGGGAAAGATCATAGTTTGGGTTAATTAAAGAAGTCGGTGACGGGAGGCAAACTCTGGTCTCCT
The DNA here is from genome assembly GCA_036023855.1 of Gadopsis marmoratus. NCBI lineage: Eukaryota > Metazoa > Chordata > Actinopteri > Centrarchiformes > Percichthyidae > Gadopsis > Gadopsis marmoratus. Next base: position 29,907 of record JAVQJF010003508.1, read on the forward strand.
GCATGAAAGCGCGTCCAGGCCTATACTTCCCTCCTCACTACATATAGCAAACACGTGGATGGACAGAGGTGCAGAATTGTGTCACGGGGTGCGACGTATCCACGGCAGGGCAAGGACCCAAACGCAGACAGCACAGGCAGATCGGAAGCGTTTAGTTTATTGGACACAAGATTCTCTTACTTGAGACGCAGGCAGGGAACAGGTACGTCCAGGTCCAGAGGCAGAAACACAGAAAGGGTACGACAGGAACACTAAACACATGGCGTGCTAAGCAGTACGACCTAACAAGAGAACAACCAAAGGGGCCGGAATATATAGGGAAGTGGCTAACGAGGAAATCAGGGGCAGGTGAGTAATGAGGCGCAGGTGTGGATAATCAATGAGCGACACGAGGGCAGGAACTGAACAGCCCAGACAGGTAAGGATTCCAAAATAAAGCAGGAAACACAGGCAATAACCACGGGATATAACACATTGTCCAATATGAACAGAATACATTCAAATACCGAACTGCCACATTATATAACTGTGACCTAGAAAAGTCTTTTCTAGACTTTCCTTCTTGTCTCATGATGAAAAGGTGTGAACCGCTGACTAAAAAAATGACTTCAGATTTGCTTGAGATCCCAGGTATGACGACATCACATAGCAACGTGTATTGTCAGTGTGTGTAAGTGAATCATTGTGGAACGTTTGGCCTCTTCTCAGTATGTACCTTTTCGTAAGAGCTTACCGTCGTGTGATTTGAGTGAGGGTGTTTTAGTGCACAATCTTGAGTTGTGATAAATATAGTTTGGCCAGTCAGGTTCCACGGCTACAGTATGGATACATTTGCCTAACTAAGTGCTTCCTGCTGCATGAGGTTCTAAATCCAAATGTAAAAAATTTTTTGTGTTTTATTTTTTTGCTCCCATTAGCACAAACCAAAGCAATTTGTTTGTGCCGTCTAAACCGAACTGTTAGACATGGTTTCCCCCCAACCTTTAACCAACTTGTTAACACTGACACAATAAGCATTTTGAGGAGTAAGATGACAATTAAACCTCCCACATAATGAAAGGAAAGTAGATTTTTTTTTAGACTAATTTATGTGTATCATCCTGCAGCTGTCTATGTTATAGCAGTGCCACATACAGCTGTGCAGGGAACTTTAGTGACCAATGGTCCATTAGTCCAGTGTAAGCAACCTGTGTAAATAAATGGGATGTGGCTCCGAATCCAGCTAAGGTCCGCTGAAATGGTGCTTGGTTGTCATTTTTGTGTTTACTTTAATAAAATGTAACATCATCTTGAAAGCCAAAGATAAAATGTGCCATTTTTCGGTAGTGTAAACAGGTCCTATGCATGCCCCAGGTCCTGACCAACATCAACATAAAGATCAACTGTAGATAAGTGCTGCGTTCAATATAAACAGGAGGGACTCCTCAAATATACATCACGAAATATATTCCAGTCACAGCATTTGAAGTTGTTTTGGAGACTCGAAGGAAAGGTACAATGCAGAATCAAGCAAACGTTCGCAGTATCTTGAAAGCTTCTATTTCTCTGAGAATATATAGCACAATGTTGTTGGTGGGTCCACAACTTGTTCAAATATCCCCACGTGTGATGTAATTTACATTTAAATTGTACTATTTTGTACAATACCTTTGTGTGGTCGTAAGCTAGGACACATGACTAAGCTACAATGCTAAATAAAAGGTCTTCAACCTGGTGTGCTATTACCAAATGTAATTTTGATGCCTGTAATAGTGCTGATCAGATTTTGCTATCAATCGACAAAATCTACAACAATTTAGCAAATTATTATCATATTATAATTTAAAGTCCTTGAAAAGTTCATCATAAATCACAAATATTTTTTTATAACCTTACATTTTCACTAACGAAAATGCAATAATCAAAGTTGAAGACGTTTGGTCGGCAGTTGCCTGGCAACATCACAGCGCCCCAAAAGTGAAGCCACAACATCTCAACCCTGGTGGCTGGTTGCAGTGTAGGTCATAAACCCCGCCCCCTCCATGTTAGCGGATGGTGCACAATCAAAGTGCACGCTTTCTGTCCAATGATGGTCTGTCATTTTATAGTTCTTTTCATGCTGACGTATGGCCAGGTGTTAATTTTGCTGAAGAGTTTGGTTTTAATTAGTTATTTGATGCTCTACAATGGGGATTGTGGTGTGCTCGCGATTGGTTCAGGCGGGCAGACGCTGGCTCCAGATGACGTCACCAGCGCAGGACGGCAGCCCCTGTATCTGGGATATTTTGGCTTCATTTTTGTACAGGGAGAGGAAGAGATGTTTACACGCAACCTATGGAATTTGATTTAAATGTTGCTAGATCCTGATTGGTGCTCAGAAGCACACAACTTGTACACAACTCATCTTTTTCCAACTGAGCCCCGCCCACTTCAAACCAATGGGAAACGAAAAGACAAAAGTACAAATTTCTCTTCGCTGAATTTATCCAGCAAAAATGCCAACCATTTTCTGGTTCCAGCTTGTCAGGATCTGTCGCTTTTGTAAGTTTTGAACATTTCAGATATTCGGGTTTGGACTGAAAATTGTGATGGGCACTTTGTTATTTTATTATTATAAAGAAAATCAATCAAAATAATTGATAGATCAGTCAATCATAAATTAAAGTTTAAATCTCATCAAAGGGCAACCTAAGACCCCCTGAAAATCTTACTTTTACTGACCTCCAAGTGCACTCCAGGGTACTTTTTTTTGTGATATGCATACTATACGTCTGACTCATACAAATTAATATCCACTAGAGAGTGCATGAGAAGAGAGTAAAAAGTGGGCGAGTGTGAGGGAAGAGACCCTATCCCTTATTCCTTCACATGCTGTATTGATTTGACTGAAAATTACACATGCGGCAGAATCCCTTTTCCATTCATCACGGCTGTGGATAAGAGTAATATACATATATATCACATACGGCGCAATTGATCACGCTGGCAGAGGAGAAATAAACGTGGCAGAGCACCTTTCGAGAGTACCCCGCACACCCCCGGTCCAATCGCTGCAATGATGACTTTATGGATAAATTATTAAACAATAAGAATGGAACTAATGCGCACAATCTTTATGAGATGTGACAGTGAAATGCGTGCTATAAAAAGAGATTCATGAGGATAGAGTCATGCTGCGTTCATCGTTCCTATGATCAAAATACGCACACTTTTATCGTTTCCTCTAGTGTCAAATGCTATGTTGGTTTTTTGTGTGCAAACCCTCTCTCTTGGCGCAGGCTTCTTTCTCTTTGGTTTGTATTGACTTCAGGCATCTAAATGGAAGGAAAAGGTTTCTGCGGTATTGGCAGAGGAAAGGAAGGGGTATATAAGGGAACTGGCTGTCCAAAAGCCAGAGGGTTAAAAAAACACCGAAAAGCATGCGTTTCCAACAAGAGGCCCACTTCATAATGTGGCCTCAGGAATTACATGAAAAGCCGTAGTAAAAAAAGGAGAAAAAAAACCCCCCACTAGATGCTTGGATTGTGGCTGCACTAAAATGGGAGAGAGATAAAATAGTTTTCCACATGAGAAAGCATCCTTCTTGCATTAGGCTCTCCTACTTTTTGTTTGACACTTATTGTGTGTAAATGAGTCCCTGGTATTGAGCTCTCTGCATGACAGCAGAAGGTCAGAATCACACAGAAAACCCAGCGCAGCTGCCAAAGAGGTGGGGAGGCAAGCAGTCGGGCCAGGTTTGGCACTGCACCACTGTGGCCAACTGCTGAAACCTCTGGGAGGGCTGGGCTCTTTGATAAACACTGATGTTTGTAGATCTATACTCTGTACGCCGTTTGTTCTGCTGCACCTATATGCCCGTCACAATCCCTTCATCAGACTCCCTTTATGTACACTGCCTTTTATTTTCTCTGCTTTACTGCCTCCCTCTGTTCTTTTTTTATGTTTTGCTTTTTGGTACTTTATGGTGCTAATGAGTCCTCGCCTCTCTGACTATACACAGCGGATGAAGCACAAACAAATCTTTTGATTGTACAGACACTAGCATTGGAAAGTCCTCTTACTATTGGCACGCTGCGCATAAAGCAGTGGATCCTTGCTAAAATGAGCGCCAATTATCGAAAGACAGAGAGTTGCGTTTGAACATCTTCATGAGAGTCAGTGATGTCAATCAAAAGTCAAATATGTTACGGGATGCCCAGTTCAAAAATGTATTAGCAGCAACGAAATGGCGTGTGGGTAATACAGGAAGACAGACAAATCCAGGTCTGGAGACAAAAGAGGGAGGAACACGGGCGAGCTCTACAGCCATGATGAAACCGGGGACACAACCAGGAGTTACAAACACAACAAATCGACAAAGGACAAAGGAAAGGAACCAGTACATATAGACAAGGGGCTAATCAGTGGCAGGTGAACACTAGAGAACAGGTGTGGCTAATCAATGACATTCGAAGGCAGGAACTGATCAGACAGGAAGGATGTCAAAATAAAACAGGAAACGCAGACAAAAAACCCACAGGATGTGACAAAATGTTATTCGCCTGCAAATTCAATTGAGCCCTCTGTGTGTCTGGTGAACTGCCTGTTTCAACGTCGGATACTTGCAGATTCTTAAAGGAGATGTCTGTTCAGGGCTCACATGCCTTGTTTATCAGCACGTTTGGAACTCAGGACGGGAGGAGGTCAGACAGGGGCTAGCATGTTAAACTGCTCATTTAGAGAATTATAATTCACAGGAGAGTTCTTTGCGCTCGGACAAAGCCAGCCTCGGCCGAGCCTTCCGTAACGGAAAAGTAGAATAACCTGAGCTGAAATTAACACACACTTTTAACCTCTCACAGTCTTCCAACGTCTGTTTACACTGTGCACTTTCAACTCAGCCAACAGAACACAAAATGATTGCAGAAAAAAGCTCGTGCAACTGAAATCCTCCGCGATCAAGTTACATTAGTGGCACCACAAAAGTAGATTTTTGTTCTCTTTTTGTTTTGAACATGAGGCATATGATCCTGCATGGAAGACATTTTGACAAAATCACTTAACTTGTGCCTTTCACAAACATTGACTCAATCACTGCAGTTTCCATGTTGTATTGTATAATTGATAACTTATGTTCCAGACGTAAGTTAAATCTCAAACACCCTTTCATTTCCTCCTCCACTCTCTACATGTAGCATTCCATTTCCTTCCCCGTTCTCCCGCAGTGTGCAGTTCTGGCCAGCACACATGTGGTTAATGGGATGATGGTGTGCAGACCTCTCAGTGCAGTAAGGGGAGGCAGGGTGGGGGGCGGGGATACAGGCCCCAGTCGACTTAAATAACCAAATAATTGGAATTTCTAAAAACAATGGTTTCCTGACTTCTCCACGACCCCTCACCTTATCATGTTAGGGTCGCGGGGCCTAAACTTGAACCCATCTACTCTCCAGAGCATTTGGATAGCTGCCACCTCAGGTTAACCCCACAGCCAGCAGCCTGCCACAAGAGTTACAGGCCTGTCAATCTGACTCAACGGATGTGGAGTGCTGAGATAAGACCTCCCACTGAACGGCTATTGCATTCTGCTTCCTTCCACTCTCTCTTCTGGTTGTGGTTTCCAAGCACCAACAACAGACCTTTGTACAAGCCAAAAAGCTCATTCTAATGATGGGACAGATACTGGAAAACATTTTGGACATTTTCTTTTTTATATGGTTTAAGATATTTTGCAACCCCCTTCAGCAATTTATTATCAACCGGTGAGCTAAGCATTGTAACATCCTTGAAAATACAAATAAAGCATGAAGTACAGTGTGGACACACTGTAGGTCTAATGATGTGAGACTTCAAGCCTGTTGATCCAGGCTGGTACCAGGGAAACAACAGATAGTTACCTTGGTTACAGATCTCTATTGGCTATCTCTATCTCTGACCTGCTGCCTTCTCTAAAGAGGAGAGGAGCTGAGAGTTGTTGTTGTTATGGCAAAATTGAAATGGATTTCTGCTCAAGTAGTATGAAAATAAAATAAATGGATGGATGACGGAGGTCTGCTGCAGTCTTTACATGACTGGAACATGTGCACCAGTGTTAGTTTGCAGTGTTTAACTGTTATCTGAACTAAGATCTACATAGGATTCAGAGGATAGTAACAGAACACAGTAAACATCAGCAGTAACTGTAGCAGAATTATAATGCATTCATTAAACAATGCAACAAGGATTAATATAAACTCAAATTAGAGTCACAGTTTTACTGGGCTAACAATGATGAAACCTCATTGGTCAAAAAACTCAAAACAACTTGTTGAATAAAATGTGCGGCAGATGAGACACTTAACACTGGGTGGAACCACTTTGCGGATGTCAAGAAAGTTACCGTAATTCCTTGAATATGAATAGGACCCAAAGGTCAGACATGAGGATACATTCACACACACATGCAATTGCGACCAACAATGAAACTCGTCCTCTGAGGTAATATGGTCTTTGACCTCTGGGGTCAGTGACAGGGCACTCATATGGCACCAAGGGCTAACTTAGTTCAGTGTCTTGCCCAAGAACAACTAAAGGAACAAATAAAGGCCTGCCCTCAACACAGGCTGGATAAACTCCTGGTGTCTGTCATATAACGTGCATGATTATTAAGCATAATGTACATTTCCAATGTTTTAATTTTCACAAATTCATCAGTATAATCATGCTATTTTCAACACTGTTGTTCTGGATTACACATCTAAAGTGTAATTGTCCGATTTCACTCACTGCAGGTGTGTGTGTGTGTTATGTCTCAGCCAAACTGTGTGTTGTAGTAACGTACAAGCGCCGCAAGATGGCAGCAGCTATATTTCAAGCGCTGTATGAGACCTTTGCAAGTCAATTTCCTGCAAATGTCACACAATAAAAACCTTGTCAAGAAATGAAGGGTAAGGGTTTCTGTCCACTGAAATGCTAGAAGGCTTTAAATCTCAAACTGATACAGGAATTGTTGAGTAACAGCGTGATGCAGTAACTTTAACACGGCAAACGAAAGCGGCAAAACATGACTTCGTACTAAAATATCACCAATTCTACTCATCAAACAGAGGGAGTTAGAAACAAAGGCCTGTCTCTAATACAAGCCTGCCTGAGAGATGAAGGCCTGGTACCTTCTGCAGTTCAGGTAAATTTCAGTTTGATTTTAAATCTTCAAAACGTTTTGTAGTTTACGTCTACTTCTGATTTATTGGTAAAAGGCTGGTTATGTTCCTACTTAATCAGTCTCTGATAGGGAGGCCCATAAACGAAGAAGCCACTCTGACCAAGCCTCATTTCCATTTCAAACCTGAATTTGAAAATGAATTAAAACATGACCCTGTCAGAGTTTCATTGTCTTATTCTGCCGTTTGTCAGATCTTATTGGCAAGAAGGAAGGGGAAGATAAAATAACACTGAGTGATACGAAGCAGCGAAAGATGAATAATGTGAAGGCATTACCAGCTTGATACAGGATCAGAATATACCACCACCTGCAGAGCTCAGAAACCCTGCTGTTGACAGTTTATTTTATTATATTGGAATTGAGAGCAGATGTGTTTTGTGCTTCACTCAACTGAACACAGAAGGAGAAATAATGTTTTTCTCACCTTCAGGATTTTTTATTTTAATGAATATGCATACTATCACTGCTTTCTGCTGCAATATCCCGGTGCATTTTTATACCTTCATTACTCTCTTTGATCTCAAACTCGAAAGGAGCACACAGATCATTATACATAGATGCATCTTCTTAACACATCCTTGATTTTAGCTAGCTTTCATGCCAGCAAACGATGCCTTTTAAGCAGTCAGAACAGAGTATTGACAATAGATTGAAAACAACAGGAATGGAAATCAATGAAAATAATTTAATTACAAGGAAACATTTACTGGAGTATTTTTAACCACGGGAACGGTTTACTGAAAAATGAGGCTGGTCATGTTTACTTTAAATTTTTTCACTAGCAAATGTAGCCACAGATGCGCTGCCCTCTTGGTCCCTCCATATATATTTGGGTTTTGTTCATTCATGTCCAACCGTTTCAGCCCCTCTCATAATCCAATGAAAATAAGACTTTGGTTGAATTGAAGGTAACACACAAGACAGACAAGGCTGTGTTGTACATGTTTAAAGACCACAGGCATTGAGAATTCAGTTTGATAATACATTGAAATTAATTGTACGCGCTGATGGAATGAGCTATTTAAAAGCTTAAAAAACAAAAAATTACAGTCGCAGTTTGTGACTCATTCTTTTATGCAATCTGTAAAGTTACTTATTGTGGTTTTACAGATCTAAATTGCTCCTTTTATTTTTGGTCATGTTAGTGATCTTTAATGGGAGACCGCATTACATTTTTTGATTCCAATACCTACAATTGAGAGAACTGATTGTCGCATAAACTGTAAAAGACAGTTTTACAAAAATGTTTACGAGGAAGCCCTATAACTGGACATGCAGATACAGTATGGAGCCATGTGACAATAGACACGTGCACATGCTGACAGTCACAAGAGAATTTGCTGTCAAAACCTTTTGCCTTCAGGCAGTCCCTACGGCATGCACCATACAAAACAGTTGCGACCTGAAGAAATTAGAGCTGTGAGGTTGTGAGCACCGCCACGTGAATACCGACAGTACAAAATGTAGTTTAAATCATAAAGATCACAATCAGCAGCATGCTAACCATTGACGTTATTTCTCACTGATGGAAAACACAGATACTACATGATTATTGCCTCTGAGCAAACACAATTTTCCACTCAAGTAGCATTTCTGTGAGTGAGACAAAGAGGGTTTTGTGTACTGAGCTGCCCGGCTGCCAAAGACAATATGATGTGGAAGCTCTACCTGTCTGCACACTTCCTGACTTGTGCAAAGCTGCTTTCATTAACAAGACAGGACTGGCCTTGGATCAGATTTAGGTAATATGGTTAATGCACCCACAAGCCTCATCCAGGACGGCACGGAGTGACTCGCTTTAATTAAAAGGCTTCAGCTGTAACTAGGCTCTGGCTCCTGGCTATATTGCGGAGAGAAAAGTGAAGGCTTTGTCTGACTCTGTGACGCAAGCTGTGTACAATGAAAGAGCCAGCGGTGAGAATGTTGAGGGGCATGAATTCACATGTGCTCTCTCTCTCTCTTACACAGTATACGCACATTCATATACTGTGTAATATACACAGGCCTGTGTACGAGGAGATCACACATGTATACACACACACACACACACACTAAAAGCAGTCGTGCTTTCTGAGGAGGGGAACATTCCGTCTCCACATTGTCAACCTTCCAATAAAGTAAGAAAAGCAACTTTGTTTTTAGTTTGACTTTAGATGACTTTTTGAGTTTAGCCAGGCTTGAAGGTTTTTCACATTAACACAGCATTCATGCAGTAGCACAGACACACACACACACACACACACACACACACACAGGGTGCAGAAATAAAACTCTAACCTATAAAATCTATACTTTCACTGATGAGAAGCCGAGTCCTGACCAGGATCGGTTTGACAGACAGCTAAGTTGGCCGGAGAGCGTATTGCCCGTGAATGGAAATGCTACTCTGCGTCATTTCAACATTTACCTCAAGTCATCGTCAGGAAGGCACAAAGGTTGGCAGTGTATTTTGCTCTGTGCGCTGCGCCTCACTCTGTTATTAAACATCATTAGACAGGCAAATATGACAGATGATGAGGAAGACAGCACAGCAAAGCCCACCCGAAAAGAGGCCTTTTTAAAATCCCATCTCATTTTTGCCCACTCCATGAAACCAATTTGCTGCAGCAGAATTAAGCTGTCAGTTGCGAGTGTGGCGCCACAGACTCACAGTCGGGCTCCAAAATATGGGAGCAGGGGAGGGGGGGTTGTGGCTGTACAGACTGTGGGTGAGTGTGTTAAAGTAAGCTCATGGCGCTGTTCACATTATGCCTTGCTGGGAATGGAAACATGAACATTTTACAAAGAGTCAGCCATGATTTTTTACAGCACTATCCATTTGATACTTTTCCCACATGTCCCTGAGATTTATTTTACTATTGCGAATCGCTGAAAATCCTCTGTTCTCTGCTCAGCTGGCTGAGGAGCTGCTGCCTATCAACTCACTCCTCTTGGCGTCTTACAAAAAAACCCCCCAAAAAACCCAACATAAATGAGGTCCTGTATATATTGCTTGTCCTGTCTTTCTTCCTCTTCTGTCTCCTGCACCCTTCCCTCTCTCGTTCACACTCTTTCAGCAACTTTCTCCCCTCCCTCCAGCCCTCTGTTGTCTTCTGAGGTGTTGATCAGCTAAGAAGGAAAATGCAGTGACTAATGGGTCGGGGAAGCCGATCACCAGGCCGGCAACAATGCAGGAGACAGAAAACAGCCACCAATTATTAGCCATATGTTCCCACACCAGTATCATGAAAGGGTTAGGTAGGGTCAAGAAGAAATCGTCAACAAGCTCTCTAAATGAATCTGTGACAAAATAGCTTGTTTGTCATAACCCTCCAAAACACTTTTGCTATGACCACTAGAAAATGGTTTCTGATCTGTCACCTCTGTGGTAAAGGTTAGGTTAGATTTAAGCACAAAAACCTGCTTAAGGTCAGGGAAAGATCATGGTCATGGTTGAAATAAAGCATTGTTGACTATAACCGTGTCATGCTACTTTTGTGCCTTTGCCAGATGTCACTTTTTGTTATAGGGACGGGGATTGCAAATTAGCTTAGGCTATAAATGCTGTGGTGCATGGCATTGGTTTATGATACATACATACTCTCAATACAAATAAATACACATTTGAATAAGCGATCTGTGCTGTCGTTTTTCTGGTGAGGACAGTCTCGCAATGTACACATTTTGTGCTCATGCCCGATATACTGACTTTGTAATAAGAAACAATACTTGAATTAATTCGGTATTAATGAGAATCCCCAACTCCATCCGCTAAAAGGAAATGTTTCACCATGCAGGATACTTTAGCAGCATAACTTTGAATTCTTTGAGTGACTCAGATTTCATTCGGGTCCCAAATGTGGTACTATATAGGTCCAAACTCAATCATTTACAGCATCAGACGGAAGCTTTACGGATCCACTAAGATATTGTGAGATATTAGCGAGATCTCAACCCACTAACAACGCCACCTGATGAAACTAACTTGCTTTCAGTGCCTCTTGATCCAAGTCAACAGGATCCAGGAATGGGCTGCTGTTCATTAAAGCCATTGCTCCATTTCTCAGGGACAGAAGGTCTGAAATTTGATGATACACTTGCACCCTCTTGTGGTCACAGCCTGACACATACGATTGAAAGTGAGATGATGTGCCCATATATGAAGGGACAAATCTTACATGCAAGTTTTTTTTAAGTCAAATTTCTGAACAGCCTCATAGATGACATTCTGCAACGACTGCACTTTCTGAGTTTGGATTCATGTTGACTGTACTGTATAGAAAAATTCAGGAAGACCTCATAACACATCATTTTAGGGGTTTCATCTCCCTTTTGAGGCGACAGACTGCTTAGTCACAAGTACTGGGCCTGTAACAGTTTATCCTGTTATTTGCTAATGTGGGCAGTGTGCGCAAACAGTGTAAATGTTTCCACTTTTCCACTTGCCATTTTCAATGAGAGATTTAGCAGCAATAAGCCACTCAGGTATAAATGCTGCACGTGTACCATTAGGGGACACAGCTGCAATAGCAGATGTGGTATATGAGATGGTGGCTGAACCACTGAGCTTACAATCTCAGTTTATCTACATGCACAATATTCCCCCCCCGATTTAAAAATGCATTTTTGAGTCTTACTGTGAAACAACGTGAGAATCGCAGGAGGGTAAAGAACATTCAAATCTGCAGTGACAAGTTTGAATAATATTGAGTGATACCCACAAAAAGCAAGAGGGATACGAAACATATAGCAGAAACTAATAGTAATAATAATAAACTTTATTTATATAGCACCATTCATACAGGAAATGCAGTGCAAAGTGCTTTACAATAAAGAAATTAAATGCACCAAGTGCTTCACAGAAGACAATGCCATAAAATAAAGTTCAGTTAAGAAAAATTAACCTTGAACAGAGTGTTAAAAAATGGTAAGTATAACATTTGCATATTTTAAAGAAGTGCAGCAGTGCATAAAATTTAATTGAAATATTTCAAATGTTTAAAAGCAACTAAAAAGCAAATTGCAGATAGCTAATTACAGCCCATTGGGTGATTGGGTTGAATTGCATGGTGCTTAACTGCATAAAAAATCTAAGTGTAAATGCTGCTGGCATTCACTGAAGATCCAATCTTCTGAACCACTCCCGAGGTGATCAGAGTTGCTTTTGGTCTCATTGCCAGCAAAGTGCAAATACAAGCACAACCACAAAGCTCATGCAGGAAATGTTTGTGCAAACCAGGTAATAATTCAAAGATGGTAGGAGTGCTGTAATGGGAAAATGTAATAGTAAGGTTAGTGACGGAGTAGGCTGCAGCAACTAGAAGTAAGAAGCGTCCAGGTAAAGCTTCTGATGCTCCAGCTAAAGAGAAAGTTCCAAACGAGGGCAAGGGCAAACACAGATAACCACTGGGGCAGCTGTTCCTCGTTGGAGAGTGCTGAAAGAAGAGCAGGACTGAAGGCAGACACGGATGCCTCTGCTCTTGGGCAGGTTGGCCTTTGTAAAATATTTGGAGTAGCTATTATATTTGCTCTACCTAAATAGCGGATTATTGTCTTGGAACTGTGGAAATTTGAGCGGGGCATACCTCATGAGCACACGTTTGTGTAATTAAAGAACTAAAATGTTATAAGACAATACTATGTCAGGGCATTGGGTTTGTCATCTTCCTCTTCCACCTAGTTGCCACTACTAACATGGAATTAATGCAGCTCTGTGTGCCCTCTTCTAATAATTCTCGGAAAACATCAAAAGTAAAGGTTTGGATATTTGTTTAACAGCTTAAAAGCCAATATATGATGCACTGATTGCTGCTTGGAAAGCTGTGGCGTTAATACAAGTCATTACTCCGATGCGCCCATCGAATTGTGGCAAGCACATTTAAAAAGGCTGTTGCCAATTGTTGTGCACAATTAGAAGGAAGCGTATTTAACCAGAGAAGCGTCCCCAGGTGGAAGTTGACATTTTGGTCTGATGAAAGTAGTAATGATATTGCCAAAATGAATCCTAAACTCTAAATCACAACAGCACAACAGATATGAGATGCATGCTAATATATATATGTTTTTAGGAAAAGATGCATCTCCATGGCAACACATTGAAATCAGTCTCAAGTCATTAGAGGCACCTTGACTTTTCTATGAAATGGCTGAATGGTGTGTGTGTGTGTGTGTGTGTGTGTAGGTGTGTGTGATTGTGCAAAGGCAGCGTAGACGCTTCTGCAGGCTGGAGACAAGAAGATGTTTTTAATAAAAAGAGACACAGAGGGATGGGGTTGTGTCCGTGACTGACCTCACAGCCCTGCCGTCGCGTGTAACTATAGCAGCACAAACCGCACTTCATCATTGTGATAGAAGATGAACATTTCTGTATCACAGCAATGTATCAAAAACCGCGTACAAAAGTGTCTCTGGCAAAACCCAACAATTATTGAAGGAAGAAATAACAAAATATCCAAGTCGACATGCTTTGAGATACAGTGGATGTGTGCGTATTTGACACTTATTAATAGTATCCACTCTTTTGGAGGATTTATTGCAGTATTGATTGGCAGGCACTATGAAATAATCTTGTGGTGCCAATGGCAAGACCAGCTAATTGATTACGCACCTAAAGCCTCATCTATCTGCTATAAACAATACAGCAATTGACCGACGCCTCTCGGTTTGATGTCAATGTATTTTCCATCATCCTGCAGGAGCAGGTCGAGCCAGAAGCAGCATTTGCAGAGACGTTGCGCTGTTTGATGGTGACAACAAAATAAAATAGACGATAGAGGACAAAGGTCAGGAATAGACCATCAGGACTTAATTGGAGCTGTATTTAGTGATGGTTTATCCTCAGCAGGCAGACACAATCACATTAAACTGCAAGATCAGAATCTTTTAGCCTCTGGTCAGTTGGAGAGGGAAGATGACAAAAAGAACTTAAACAACACAAAAAGAAGCTGGTACTAAACGGAAATGAACTTTAATTGAATCTAGAGCCACAGCAGATGGCAATGTTGCTCTGTCTTTGCTGCAGGAGGGCATGACAGTGAGAACGAGGCAAAATCCCAGCGGGCAGTAGATGGCAGTCTAGCTTCATTAAACTTTTGGTTGGCTGATTCTGAAGACACTCCGGGGGATACGGAGGACTCCATCGTCAGACACATGGGAAAAGCGATGGCAACGAGGAAATTATGTCACGGCCAGAGATGGCAGTCTTGCTACAGCATTGCCTCAGACTGGGGAGAGAATGAGTGGAGTGGAAAGAATAGGGGTGTCAGAGGGATGAAGCGGGAATGAGGGTTGGAGGTCGGACAGAAGGGCAGGGTGTGCGAACGGCAGAGATTAAAGGGGCTGGGACGCGTGAGAGAGAGGGGATAGCAGCAGAGGGTTGGGTTCATACAGATGAAAGGGGCGGGTGGGTATATTTGCGTGTCCCTGCCTTGGACCACTTTATCCACAGGCTTACATGGGAATTCAGTTTATTTGCATTATTAATGCCTTTTGATTACATTGCGAATGTCACACAATCACGGGCCCGCAACCTCTGTGCCCTTTGCCCAGGTGGTGTGCGTGACTGTTTACCAAAAATCAAACCAGTCACTGTGAAAACGTGCGATACATTCTCATCTCTTGCCCCCCCCCCCACTCACTGTGAGGGAGACGCAGCAGATAGCATGCAAACTAATGCACATCTCTTCGTGTACATTAGTAACCATTTGCATACAGAAAGACAGACAGACAGAAAAAAAAGAAAAAAAAAAAGAGGCTAAGCAATCATAACTTGCTCAGCTTGTTTTCATGATGTGACTCGCATGGATTACTATGCCCCTGGCACCCATTTCATTTCCAAGACTGCGACATACTGGCACTATTGTACAATTAACCAAATGACCCCTTAATCATGTCATTTTCCTATCTGTATATCACTGACAGAAAAAAGCAAATCTGATCGCTCATTTCAGCCGATCACCCAAAGCAAAATATAATGGAAACCTAATGAAGTGTGTTAAATGTCCTTATACTCTATTCCTGCACATTAAACAGAGGCAGCTCCAAAACAGAGGTAGTGCTATGTTTGTCACTAAAGACAAAACACGGGGAAAACTCAAGGAATGAAAACTTAATTTCTGCACTGTAGTATGGGTCATTGTTTTCCTCACAATGAATGCTAGTTAGACAATGGCAATAAATGCACATTGATGAAAGAAGTATCCTTCCCGTTTGTGTGCATGGCGTCCTAAAGCAGGTCATTAATTTTCATTAAGTGCTGTCAGGAAGGACCATTAACCAGGCTAGAGAATAATCATCTCCCTACAGAGTTGACCTGTTTATAGCACAGGTATGGGTTAATAGAAACAGCCCACCTTAGTGACATTACATTCAACACACACACACACACCACAGTAAGCATTCTGTAATGATTCATTTTCATTAAGGGCATTCACTTTGCATCATCTACGGCAAACTGGAAAACACTTCTCAGAAAGGGCAAACAATTACGGCCATTTGTATCTGCGTACATGCGTTATAACATAATGGATGTGGTACCTGTTTGGGGGAGGATTTTGCTTATCAGACAAATTATATCAATTTAAGTCCCACTAATCAAAAGATTCCTGAGAAAGGCAAGATGATCATCGGTAGCTCAATTCCCAGAGGCGATCCCAGATGCTGTCTGAGAACACGCACTCTCGCCTGAGGGGATGACAGAGCAGCCACCATCCCTTACTTCTGCACCCTACTCAGCTAGCATCATTTCCTACCATAGACTCACTGCAGCACGCTCTACATCACACCCCTCTGCTGCTAAACACAACAAACTGATTCAAATCCCTCTACAGCCTCTGTTTTGCCCTGTCCCTAACTGCAATCCTGTAAACTTGGGTCTTTTAAATATCAGCTGCCCAAACACGAAATCTTTTTTATGTCATGATTTTATTACTTTACTTTATTACTAGACTGTTTTATCATCACGGAGACATGGTTATCTCAGGGAGACTGTAGTCCTATTGTTGAAGCAACCCCACTTCTCAGGCAGGGTAGGGGGGGGGGGTTGCTGTCATTTACAGAAAAGATTTGAAATGCACTCCCATTTTACATAGAAGTTTTACATCAGTTGAACATGTTGGTTTTTAATAATCTACAGACCGCACATACCAGATAATGTTTTTATCCAGGAGTTTGCTGAGTTATTATCCCATTTTATATCCACTTATGAAAACATTCTTAATGTTTTCTTTAGGTGATTTAATCATACATGTCTGCCGGCTTTCTCAGACTTTTGTCACCAATTTTATGGAAACTTTGGAATCTTTTAACCTCACTCAGGCAATACAAGAGCTCAGACATTCAAAGGGTCACACCCTTGACCCAGTTCTGTAGAGTGGTCTTAGCCCTGACAACTTTGTAACTAAGGATATCTGTGTGTCTGATCACAAAGCAGTTTTATTCACTGTGGTTTTATCCCAACTACCCCTTAATCACAGTAGACTGGTTCACTGCCGTGTTTTCCTGAGCTTTTTACCGCTGCTCCTTTAGCTGCTTTTGTTCCACATTGTAACACAGGAGTTGGTCTCCCTTTTTAGTCACACCTGCCAGACTGTCCTGGACTCTGTTGCTTCCTACAAAGACAAAAAGTCAAATAGAACAGCGCAGCCATGGTGGAATGTAGGAGAAAGGGGAAAAAACAGGTTTTACATGTATTTTATGACATCTGGAAAGACGCAATGAATGATTATCAAAAAGCAGTTAAAGAAGCGAGAGCATCCTTCTTCTCTAATTTAATTTTAGAAAATCACTCAAACCCCAGAATTGTATTCATGGTAATTGACTCTGTCGTCACCCCCTCATATTACTGATGCCTCACAAAAGCGGTGTGAGAAGTTTTAATTTATTTTTATAAATAGAGTCAAAGAGATGCGGCAACAAAATACCACACCAGTTTTATATGCCAGTAGGGATATTAGTTATTTTAGCAGTGTTGAGTCTGTATCGCTGTCCTTTTTATCTGATGTTATATCCCACATGAAATCAATCACGTGTAGCCTCGATATCATTCCTACTAAATTTCTTAAGAGGTGATTTAATACAGTTGGGCCCAGTATTTTATTGATTATTAATAGCTCTCATCTTCTACAACTCACGTGTACCGCCAGGTTCAATTTTAGGTCCAGTTTTATTCTCCATCTTCACACTTCTAGATCCTCGGGTGGGGCCCTTCCGGCCGTTCCAAAGTTGAGGATTAAATCTAAAGGTGACTTTTACCATCAGGACCTTTTGACTCTTGAATGATCTACCCGAGGAGATGAGGCTGCAGAATCAGTAACCACTTTTAAATCACTTCTTAAAACTCATTTAAACTTGCTTTTATGTGATGTCGTCTTTTTATTGCTATAAATTTTTTTATTTGTATTTATTAATCAATAATCTTTATCTTGCCTTTCTTTTGCTTTAATTATTAGCTATTTATCTTTTACTGCTTTGTGTTTTATTGCTTTCTTAGTATTCTGTTTTTGCTTTGTCTGTCAAAGCACTTTGTAAACTCTGTTTTTAAAAGGTGCTATTTAATTAAAGTTATTATTATTAAATATTGCATGGCTGTCTTCCATAATGTATGAAACAGACAGAGGTCATTGGAGACCACCCACTTTAGATGAACTGACGCAGAGCTCACAGCTTTTACTATTGTATGTTTTCTGTATTTGCAACCTGCCTATTTAATTTAATCAACTATTTGATGAACTGTTGGATTTTTACAGTTAAGAAGTTATAAAGCTGTTTCAGAAACACTTAATGAAATGACATATGTGCAAACGTTTTTAACCTCTTTTGGCACATTGTTTTGGTTTTACAGAACATATAATGTAAAATCGGGGGCAACCCACTGCACAATACCTCACCAGCACCAAATAGCAGAGACACAAAGTTAGAGACTACTTAATGAAAGAAAGTTGTACATGTAGCTGTTATAGAGGCAGATGTTTTTCTCAGGAGTTGGCTGAGACGAAAACAGAACTAAAATTCCAAAGGTGGATGGAAGAATGATTACAATGGGATGATGATGTTGCACTGTGTCATTTGTGTAAATAGGTGAATAGTTTCCACACTGGCTAGCAAGGAACTGAAGAACTGCTTATCTTGGTTTGAGGACGTTTCCAGAAATATTAGAACTTAATTATTGCTATCTTTAAAGGAAATGGATGATCGCAATCCATGTTCTCAAACACTTAACTGTACAAAACTGCACAGAAAAGTGGGTATCAAGTGGGCACTATGGCTGTAACACTCTTCTTTACCCTTATCTTTGCTGTCCCTGATGCCAGTGCGTAGCATAATCAAGCATGCAGAGAAAGTCTGATACAACTCAAGTGCAACGCTATAAACATGCAGGTGTCACTATGAGAACTACGCCATCACCACAAACTTGCTATCATTACAACCAGTCAGTAGGTACTGTCTCAAAATTGGAGGTGATTAGAATAGCCCACTTGACAGTTGGGATCTTCATAGTTGCAGATACTGCAGACTGGATTTTAAGGATTATGGTCGCTACTTTCTTCTCCCTAGTCTGTGCATGGATTATCCTGTGTATATGACATGCTCTCCAAGTCATTTGGGGAGGGTTGAAAAAAGGATTTAGGATTATATGGGCTAAATCTGCTCCGTATCTGCCATATGGAGACTATGTCTGTCCATTATCCATCAATGTGTCAAACACTGTGCAAGGGAGCAGCTGTCCATAGAAGGCCAGCCAATTGGTTTGATACAGGTGAAAAGTGATGTATGATTGCCTTAGCAAACCTATCACTCTCGGGCTGCCAGATGGCTTTGGCCTGGGGACACTGCAACCATATTAGACCTTGATTTCTTCACTCTCTAAGGGTTTCAGCTCAGTGTTGCCATCTTGTCCTGTCCTGCTTTCCCCATGTTGATAGGTGACCTCCCTGGCCTCACTCCTTCTCTGAGCAAACTAATAAAGATACTTAGAGGCAGCAGAGCAATCCTATCCTGTTCTGTGGTTAATGGCAAGTCTTCGCCGACAGTGGCAAACAGCAACAAAGTGACTGGAACACAATCAGGACCGTCAGGGGAAGCCAGGAAGAGCTGGGACTGGTTGGAGTGGAGAAAATGACTTGGAATGGTGAGAAAAGGAAACAGAATTCAGGAAGGTCAGTATGAAGAAATTGTCCATAAGTTTAAAGATTTATCAGACGACAACATACTGTGCAGTGGTTTGATAGGATATTAGGATTTTACATTTGTGGAACTTTAACGTGTCTTACCTTATCTTGAATTCACATTATCAACAGTGCATTCTGTTGATCATGTTGCATTAAACTGTAGCATGACGTAGCAAAACTTGAGCCAGGATCAACTTTTGCTCGACGAACCTGCATTTTGTTTTTTCACTCATGTGGCAACACAGTGATGTAATTGAAATGAATGAGGCTGGATTGTTAGATACGGCAATATTGTGAGTTTTAACACCTTCATACAGACGGACATCACTGGACCTGATTCAGCCGTGTTTTTAGTTTTTTGCTGTTTGACAAATACAAAACAATTACATTTCTATTGTAATCAATACCTCCAACTTGTGCAGGTAACTGTGAATGTGTATTGGGCGGTGAGCCGCTGCCACCACACGTCCAAGCACACAGCATGAAGGCATCCAAAGTTGTTGTAGAATAGAGTTGGACCTGCAAACATAAATCAGTTTATTTAATCAATACATACTAGGTAAGCACTATGTGGGCATAGAAATATTTTCCAACAAGATGGCTGCAAGATCAGGTTCAAAACAAAAAGAACAAGGGAGGAGAGGACATACTTATAACGGCAGGAACAGAAATCAATGTGTGTCCAGGTTGAATGAATGAGTTGCTTCTAATTTGGTGCTTTGCAGCAACAGATGGACCTACATAATGTATGCTTGCAGTGTCCACTTACCACATGCTTCATTTGTATAAGTAACAAACTGTCAGTTTCATTATGAATAGACAATGACTCATCATATTAACGCATTACCTTGATTGCACCTTTTTTTTTAATAAACATCTCTTGACTGTTTTAAAGGAAACCCTGAATGCCTTTTGACTTGCTCAGGGACTAATTACATGGTGTTTAAAATAGCATTGATTAGAAGCTAACTTTTCCAAATTGAACATTGTGTTCCGTTTCTCTTTAATTAACAACTCAATAGGAGAAGGAGAAGAGAAAGAACAATTAAGCTGATTATTAATGCTTTGCCCTGCCGACACAAATCCTACTATGGCTAGTTAATTTTTCTGTATAGGAATCCATGTATTATGACATTATAACATGGTGGAGAGACTGTAAAAAAGGAGACTGAATCATGACGTTCACATTATAGTAACAATTAGGGATGGTTTAAAAGGGTTTTTAGTGCCTATTAAAAAAAAGAAAAATCAATGCAATATCACTGGGATTGGTCAGTCTGGCCTGATACTGATCACTGCTCTGCTCTAGCATTAGAGGCAGTAAAACAGCCACTACTTAGCCTCATGTTAAAATGACGTGATCCCAACTATTCCAAATAAATCTGATTTTATTCCTACCAGTTACTTTTTTCAAAAGCAAAATCTTACCTTACTTGAAGCAGTGATTCTTGTTATATCCTTTAACACCTACCAAAACCTGCCTCTGTGTCATCTTGTTCCAATTCCAGAGAGGTTTCCGTCTTCAAGAAGTTTCTCTAAATGATCAAAGCAGCGAGAACGATCAAAATGATATTCCAAACATATTTTCGACATCGTTTTCATATAAGAGCCAACGTCACAGACGCCAAGAACATATTTTTACTTTGATCAATCCCAGCGTTTCCATCCAAACTGCTGAGTGAAGCCGATTTGTTTTATCACTTATTTTTCACTTGGAGTTCATCACCTGTAAAGTTAATGACCACCAGAGAACCATTTGTAATACATATCGCCTGATTACAATCAGGAGCATCATTACTCAAACATGATATCCTAGAAAGTGACACTTTTTTCCTCAAGAAAAAAAGTTGTTAATTTCCGTGTTATGTTGTAGGAAATATGAACTCAAAGGCCAAACCACATGCCAAAAAAGAAAAGACAAAAACATTTAGAAAGAGAAAAGGTCAAACAATAAAAGAAAAAAAAGATGCTGGCATTTCTCAAGTCTCACAAGGGTGAGAGCATTGATCACAGGGAGAAGGTCTAACGTTTCCTGCTATCAGGACACGACTATGTGATGTGAACTTCTTTTAAAGAATTAACTTTTCTTCTTTTTTGTCGCTCAACTGCATGCTACAAAGAAAAAAAACAATATGACTAAATGCTTAAGACACTGGTCCTACATGCGGTGGTATAATGTAATCAACTAGAGTAGAACTGTCTAGCTGTTATAGATTAGTTGAGAAAGATGGATTATTGAAGTCTTCTTACATGTTTACCTCATTTTATGGAATTACTTGCTAATCTGCACTCTGACACGCGTCATTGTGACAATGGTGGACCACCGTAACAGCAGTACACCTTCAGGTATTTAATAAAAGGTGTCAATCAGGGCAAGATTGTCCTGTGCAAGCATAACTTGTACTCGGGTTAATACCCATCATTTCCCACAACAGCACATCCTTACATCAGGCTACCTCACACTCAACAGGTTTTCCAATAAAATTAAAACACACTGTCATGTTTTAGTAGCATAATGTTCTGGGAGTTTGATTGAATCGCACCTCTGTGGCCACAATCGCATGCTTATCTTTCTTTCTGCTGGAATAAGCCATCATTTTACCCCCGCGTGGTTCATTAAAGATGCCGTTTGAATTCTTTATCTTTCTTAGGGCAACATTAAAGCAGGCGATTCATAGAATTGCCTCTTTGCTGTGTGCGTTGGATTTGTGTTTGAGCAAGATGTGATGACATTGTCTGCTAGTTGCCATGGTGCTAGAAAGAGACCCATTTCTACTGTCAGAGCTTTTTGTAGTCCTTGTCTATTTTCTCCTTGCTTCATTCCCCACTTTGTTGTCTTTGTCCTTGCTTGTCACAAGTTTGTTGCACTAATTATCTCAAAGCTTACTTGACACTTATTTGATGGTATGAAAGCAGAGCAGATGTTACCAGCTACTATTAAGACAACCTTAATATACAATATACGCACAGATAGGACAAAAAAAATAACAAAAGGAAAAGGAATTAAATAGTTACGTATATATACCCATCAAAGTTCTCCTCTTAGACCAGTCTAAAGCAGGTTAAATGGTTCACAATGATAAAAAGGGACAGAATTTAAACTAAAAGGTACCTCTCTCAGAACTAAGAGCTGTGTTTGTGTTGTAGCAATCAATGTCACTTGCTGACAAGTTACTGACGAACAATCCCACCTGCTCACAACTGTCAAAAAGAAGAAAACATGGCTCAATTTGTAGTTTGCTGACATTCTTCTGAGTGAGCAGGGAGAAGAGTTTTTAGAGACTGTTTGAGTGACCTCTCGAAAAACTTTTCCCGCTGATGTTTCTTCACCCATCACCCAAGTGTCATAAAAGTTGGGGGCTTGAAGCTGTATAGCCCAGAGTCCACTGCAAAAGAGACATATGTAATATAATGACGACCTAAACAGTGGCGTGCCTGGCAGTTTGTTTGACTAAGGTGTTTTTCACTGAAGACATGTCACAGAAGGAAACGCACAAGTGTGTAAATAATACAATTAATGATGGCTGAATTCAATTTAGCGGCTTTAGTTTCAGGGTCCTGGTAATGTGCTTGCTGGCTCACTGCCACACTATCATGGCTGACTGGGACACTTGAATAGAACGGTTAATGTTATTAGTTACCCCAGTGCTTTTCCTGCTATGACAAGTGAAAATGTGAAGCGGGCCTATTTAAACTACGTGAAAGTATCTTTCAGTCTTGGTTTTGCTCTTTTGTGGTGAGAGTTTCACAATAATACCTGTTGACTACACATGATGTGTGTCTGTAAAACCAAACAGAGACCGTTAGAAAGACCACATTAGCCCTTTTGAATTTTCTCCAGTAAATCATTTTTCTCCATTAAAATCCTCCACAAGGCGCAAAGTGTTCTGCTGCAGTGAACTGCTTAACTGCCTGAAGATGTGGCTCAGTTGTTCATGTTTCTAGTTTAAGAAAGATACAATTTAGCCAAAATGCACGAGTCCCACATAAGATAGCCTAGAACTAGACAACTTTACTAACTGTTGGCTGAGAGCCATAATTAAAAAGTCCATCCTTGTGCTCTTAAATGCAAAACAATTACACGCTCAATTTTATTTTCTCTCAGCTATGCAAAGAGAGCTGTGACCCCAAGCATGCTCAGTGTCTTCCATGCGGCTATAGAGACAAAAACTGCAATCACAGTTGTTACAGGGTATACTACACTTTCTTTGTTCATCGTAATAAAAGCCTGTGTCACCCAATGCATAAGTATGACTCTATCATGTCTTTTTAATAGCTTTCGGACAACAGTGGAGGTCTGTGGCACAGAGGCTCCACCGATCAGCCATAACATTATGACCACTGACAGATGAAGTGAAGAACATTGACTTACCATGGCACCTGTCAGTGGGGTGGGATATATTAGGCAGCAAGTGAACATTGTCTTCAAAGTTGATGTCTTGAAGCAGGAAAAATGGGCAAGCCTAAGGATGTGAGCAACTTTGACAGGGGCCAAACTGTGATGGCTAGATGACTGGGTCAGAGCATCTCCAACACTGAAACTCTTGTTCCGGTCTGCAGTGGTCAGTACCTACCATAAGTGGTCCAAGGAAGAACCGGCAACAGGGTCATGGCTAGTTGATGCGTGTGGGGAGTGAAGGCTGGCCTGTGTGGTCCGATCCAACAGAAGAGCTACTGTAGCTCAAACTGATGAAAAAGTGACTGCTGGTTCTGATAGAAAGGTGTCAGAAGACAACGCAGTTTGTTGCATATGGGGGCCGGTCAGGGTGCTCATGCAGTCATGTTATGGCTGATCGGTGTATATTAAGCTGTGGTTACACAGGCTGCACTTATTAGCAGGATAAATTCATTGTTGGTTTTGGTCTCTTCAGGGGATTATATGATGATGATAATAATAAAAAAAGACAAAATAACCCCAGTTTTACCCTTTAAGTGTAATGAAACAAAAATTCTACTATCAAATTTAAAAATTACCCCTGCTGACGAAGAAATAATGATCTTTTTCAAGCACTGGGAGCTGTCAGGCCTAAGGGTACGTGACAAAGGCAAGATGGAGGCCTGGACGATCAATACTGTCTGTATGAGGCAAAAGGCATTAAATACTCCTCTTTCTGCTCCCCTAGGAAAAGAGCAAACATATCAATCACAACCCAAATCACCCACACCACACTCTATACCCACATACCCTGAGGTTAGATGCCAGCTGTCCCATGGGATAGAATGCTTTGTTATAATTTTTCATGTTATTCTAATTACTTAGAATTCAGACATGTATATTTTGTTGGTGAATGCTTGAATGACCTTAGTAGAGGTTGGAGGCATACAGAGGGAACGCAGGATGGATTCAGGAAGGAGGATTTTGGTCTCCCTCTGTGGAGGAGTTTATGAGAAGGGATCTTGCAAATGACTGTTGACAGGGCAGGGGGCATTCATCAAGAAAACAAGCCACATGAGCACCGAGACCAGAGTTAGGGCTGGAATGAATCTCATAGAAACAAATCTAATTTAAGCGCTGCCAGAGAACCCATTTATAATGTTAAGATCACAACATGAATCCACAGAGGGGAGTGCACAGGGGAGGGGAAGAGAGAGAGAGACACGGGCACAAGGGTAGCAATTGAATAAATGAATGTAAAAACTTTGTAGTTTATATAGTCTTTTGAGGAATTATTCTGCTGCCCCGTTGTTAAGAAATGAGGCAAAGGATTTTCAAAAGGAGTCATTTTGGTGTTGAAGGGTTGCTATCAGCGAAGCTCCAAATTCCTAGAGGTTTTAGCCCATTTACAAAACACAGCCTGCCATCCTCTGCACCACCTTGTCTGCAGACAACAGCTCTCTCGGGGTAGGCTGGTTCATATCGAGGAATGGCAGCATGCGCCGTCTTCCACAGCAGATCGGTCTCTGGCAGTCCTGTCTGTTTACTGATTTTCAACACAACTGAAACTTTGAGAATGGAAGTCAAACAATAGATGGAACTGTGCTGAATGTCTCGTCTCACACTGTAAACGCATTTCACAAATATTGACAAGTACTTCAGCAAACTCATGTTTTTTTATTTCCCTAAATAAAATCATGTTCATTCAACTTAGTTCCACTCCATATTTTTCCCCTGGTAATCCCCCCGTAGCGGCTCTATGTCGAGAACGACTGTGTTAGCGACTCAAAACACTTAAAAGCTTGTGCTGAATATTGAAGAAATCAACACTGTGGCGCTGTGCGTGCTAATTGCAAACCCTTGCTGCAGTTCATTTTGTGCAATGATCCCAGCATTGAATGGACCAGGCTTTACATGGCCAATACCAATCCATCCAAAAAATGCCTGGACTGTGTCAAACCCAGATCCCTCGGATTATCTCTGGACATTCCTATTCATTTATATAGAGCGCTGCAGGGATGACATTTTTTTGTAGGCTGACCTGGAAGTTAGCGTCGCCCTGGTTCCCTCAACAAAAAGCCAGTGGGATTTTTTTTTAAATTGGATTTTGGATTATTGCAGAAAATAAGCTCCGTGGCAAACAAAGGTTTATGATACCTACACATTTCTTCACAAATGAACAGCAATTGTATGGTTGGTATGTGTTAAAAGTGCAAATTCAAGCATCCAGAAGAACAAAGCTAACATCACGCTATTAATGAACTACACCATGGTCACATGACTTTAACTTCATCACCACTAAGCTTCCAACTTGTAAATTCCAATCACAAAAACGCTTGAGAAAGTTTGAGTTTGACGTGATGACGTTTAACGTCCCCGACAACCTCTGTAGTCTCATTTAGCCACTTGTTAGTAACTGCCTTCTTTAAGACGTAAGAAAATTTAAACCCATGAGTGTGGTATTTACTGCTGCAGATCAAAATGTGAAAATTGCTTAAGCTTGTGTTAGCGCAGACCACTATTTCAGGGATCTAGCCAAAAAAAAATGCATGAAAGTAACCCATTGACTTCGAGATGAGGGAACCGGAAGTGCAAAAATGCTAACTCATTCCTGCAACACAACATTCCGTTCTTACTGAGAAATGTTAATCTGCTGGTCATAGTTTGGGTCGCATCCGAGTTGCCTGAAAATGCCAAAGATCAGTTAAAAAATAGAATTTCTCTTTTATCTTTCAATATTAAAATCAATCGTAACTTTTGGCAAATTCTTTGTAATGGCTTATTCAAATAAACAGCAGGCCTCAACATAACCATCCACAACACACTGCTGCAGAGAGCAACAACATGGGGAAAGTCCTTGCTATAATAAAGGAAAGATATTCTGGTCTTGAAGGTCCAAATGAATATGTTTCATAGAGATGATTTCAGGTAAAATATATAAGTCTCTTCTTGGATTGGCTGTTGCTACGAGCCATTTGGATCAGACCTTTTTTCTTCCATTATTGCTCTCTACTGATGAAAATTGCCAATCATGTAATAATCCACTTATGAGCGTGCAAGCTTACTTCACAGCAGACTTGACAGCAGTTTTCATTTCAGAGCCCACGATCACCTCAGGCTGCTCCATCATGAGCTCTACCAGGCCAAACCTAGAGCCCTCATCTCAGGGCTTCCTGTGTAATCCCAGATCAAAGGTCCCAGGGAAACGGGAATGGATTCTCTGCTCTAACAAGCACACTTTCTCAGATGGAAGAAATTGAACCCATTTTTCTTTATCTTCCTTCTGCAGGTTAGCTCACTCAGAGCACTGAAAGATAGACCTTGTCATGATAGTGCGGGCCTTGCTCATAGCAGAACACACAGGAAGATAGGCCCTCTCCGGCTGTTTGATGTCTGTTTTCAACCCCGTTTTCATGCTCCTCAGAGTAACAACTGATAAGCAAAAGAGCAGGCAATATATTTCAAAAGAATGGAGGTGTCACGCAGGACTCACCAGGACTTCAACAAAAGCAGACTACCGTATTGATGTGCATTTAATCTTTACTAATAACACACAACAAAACACACTTTAAAACCTTTTTTGTCAGCGTCGTGCTGCTTGGAACACAATCCCAACCATCACCTCTGACACCATGTTTCATCAGGAGCTTGGTGTTTGTGCAGAGAATGAAAACAAAAGTAGTTATTGGAGTGACAATCTGTTATACTTCTCACTGTTTTACATTCATTTATAATAATCTACTTAATAAAATTGAGTTTCCCATTATCTTTTCATAACTTTGTTGTGGCTCCTGAAATATTCCTTGGATTAATATTTCCTTGGATATGCAATGCATAAACAAGTACTAAACAGATCTTTCAGCACTGGTAAAGCGTAAAATGTGAAGATTGATAATCTGATGTCTTCACATTAGGTATACAGTCTGCAGCAGAGGGGAAAGTGTTGACATACCCCTCCAAATCTCACCAATTAACACATTGTAACTTTTTTACAGCAAATAATTCTGTACTTTTACTTAAGATTTCAACTGTAGGACTTTTAATGGAGTATTTTTACATTGATTTATTAGTGCAAAACTAGCAGTATAAGATGTGAATACTCCTTTCACCAATGGATATAGTAAAAACAAACTGCACTGCAAGCAAGACTAGAGAATAGAACTATATAAACTGAATCAGCAGATTGTTGGCATCATGATTTACATGACTTTACAATGAATTTACAATTCATTGCAACAAAGCAAACTGTTAACAGTGATTGGTAATAGAAATGTCTGCAGTTCAAACAGACCTTAAATCAGTCAGCAATGGTTGTTATCAGTTCCTGGTTATGTTCATTATAAGCAAATTAGTCATTAAATTTAACATCCCTATATTCTGAGCTGTCGGCATGCAAATTCTCAATTTCTTAATCATCTTAACTATTGTGCATCAACACCATCTCCTAGATTTTCTCTTTATACACTAATTTGCAACAGCAAATAATGTCTGAAGGAAATGTAATGCCACCTGGATAACTGTATGACAAAAAAAGGAAACACTGAACGTATCTGGCCAGTCGCAAAACGTGTTTCCACTGACACCATATTTTCTTTATCATTTGAAATCATGAAGTCTGTCTGTATCTCGCAGTATAACGGAGGATTTAAATATGGTGTATGTGTCGACATTCCCGTGCTGGTGAACCAGTAGTTAAACACGGGTAACCATTGGTGTAGCTGAGAGCAGGGGCTGACGGCAGACATGGATGCTGCGTTACTGCTCTTGGACAGGTTGGTCTTTGTAAAATATTTGGAGTAGCTATTACATTACTCCTCTGTAGGCATACGTCATGAGCATCACAACAACAGTGCTTGTGTGATTACTCACTGCCAGGAGGAGGAGAACGTTCTGCACTCCAGCTTTAATACAAGAGGCAGCTGTTTGTTTCCCATTTCCAACCGACGGTCAACATTGGTTTCTTTTAATCACGACCGCGGTTGTTCGTTTAGTGTAACCAAGTGGCTATCAAGACGATGACGAAAGTCCCCTAACCCTAAAGTAGTCATTTTAACCATGATCTTGGTTTGGATGAGCACATTATATTTATTGTGAAGAAAGCTTACAGTTAACACAATGTATCATTTGTATAAAGCTGAAAAAAATCCTTGAGGTTTTCAGTGGTAGCATGATTCAAGAGTCTGTTAATAGCCTGTTGCATGCCTGTCAGCCACTGACTATCAGGGAATAAGAAAGAGAAAAAAATGGAGAGGCTTACTGAGATAGAGGGAAGTGAGAAGGGAAGATCAGAGAAGGAAAATTTGGTCCATGTTCGGAGTCTGTTTCATGCTGTGGAGCCTTTGAAAATCAGAAAGGCTGACTGGCAGTCGGATCTGAAGTGAAGACAAAAAGAAATGCAACAGGAAACATCAGATGAGTCAGACAAATCTAAAAGGCACACATACTCAATAAAACATCAGTCACTTTCTTATGTTTTCTGCAGCCCCCCATAAAGACAGACAAATGTGAAAACTGAAAGAATTATGTTGACACCACTTTGAAGTACTCCAAAGATTTCAGCAAGATGACCATACATGAACCCTAATTTCACAATCTGAATAATACTGCTGATACAGAAGATCATGATACTTAATGGATTGTGTGGGAATTGAAACCTTTTGGTAGTATTTGGAGGATGTTTCACGCAAACAGTGAAGATTACTGTTTTGGAATGTTCCTACCGAGTTTACAGCACTTATTACAGAGGGGAACTCTTTTCTGCTTCATGTGGGCAGAACACGAGGGCAAATTAGCACACCTCCTGATTTTCAAACTATAAACATCTTCACCACAGCAGGTGGTATCGATTCCACCAGGCTGCTAACAACTTTGAGAGACGCACTGTGAACCTTGACATCATGAAATTGATGAGGATAATCTAGAATCAATGTGATAGCCAGTTATATAAGTGCTGTACATTAACTAAAGCTTTGACTGTCGTCACAGCCACAGCTGTGTTTTTAACGTCACAGAGCTGCCTTTCCTCAGTAACGTCGGATCACTTCAGAAAAGTGTTCAAGTAAAAGTTTCTCCTGCCAAAGTCTTTTCTAATATTTAACATGCTTTTACATCTAGTTTGCATCTGTTCAACATTTTGCACTTCGTTTTAAAAATTAAGAACATGTCTTATACAACGATTGCAACGTTCAAGGTTTGATTGTGGACGGGGACCTCTGCTGGCCCATGCTAACAGCAGTCTGTATTAAAGTCAGTATATGTAAACATTATGTCCAAGGGACATTAAATAGTCCATCACATCCAGGATCCCCAGAGGATGTATCCTGCTGACTTCTGGTGCAACCATGAGGTTCTCATTTGTTTTTTGTGACATGTCTTGATAACTACTGGATAAAATTTGGTACCGATATCCATGGTGCCCAGAGGTGGAGTCCTGAAGGTCAGCAAGATGGGGGTGAAAATTCATGATGGAAAGCGAAAGCAACAATATAGGATGATTTTTTTTGACAGCAAGAAATGGACTCGCACTCAGAGAGAAAAAAAAAAATTCCTATTGCTTCATCCAACAGTGTCCGTAAACCTACCTGCAAGTCGGTCAGAAATATACAAAAGGCAAACAGTTCAACTGCCTTTCTTTATGAAAATTCTTGTGACTTTCATAGTCTCAAATGGTTCTGTAATATACAGCGTTAAAAATGCAACATCAATCTGTAATAGTACAAGTTATTTAATTGGCACCTTTGGAGTTGCATTACATCAAGTGGTCAGTTCCAATTCCTGTCCCTAGGTTGTTGCATTACTCATTGAAGAGTAAACTTGCACTGCAGTGAGTTAATCCACATATAAGGATGTTTATCTGCCGCAGTGTGTGGGAGGAAGCTAATGTGACAAAACGTACACCCACACAGGAAAAGCAGCATTATTTTCACACGCAACATATTCAACATCAGACCTTCACCGCAAGGATGGGTTAAAACTTTTACAAAAGAGCGTTTAGTGTTTTTTGCTGAAAAGTGCTTCTTGAGCATAAAGAAATGTTTCTTTCTGCCCGTGGTGAGTAATCGGTTAACAGACCTGTTAATATCAACCTTCACTCTGCAGTAGCTGCTAGGTGATTAAAAAAAGGCAATATTTAACAACAAACAAACATTCTAAGCCTGACTGTGACCATAACTGTAATCTCTGGTTATCTAGACAACCTCGCAGCCTACGTTTCATTGTGCATCTGTATTGCATGGTCATCCTTTTTTACCTCGTAGCTGCAGTTACTTTGTGACTCTCAGGACACTCACTCCAGTCCATATACTCACTTTCTAGCTCCATTAAACATATTGCTCTGTTTGGGACATGTCTGCCTCCTGCTTAGGTCCTTATTTGTTGTGCATCTTTAATTCCATCCCTTTTGTTTCTGCCTCCGTTTCTGTAATGACTCACGGTTACGGGATGCGCAGTACATGCAGCAGGGAAAGGACCCAAACGCAAACAGCACAGGCAGACAGCAGCGGTTCAACAGTTTATTTGTAGAAATTAGCTCACATGCGGGCAATGCAGGAAGACAGCCAACTCGTAAGTCCAAATCCGGAGACAAAAGCAGGGACCATCCACAGGGGCAAAACAGGATCACGGGCAAGCACTACAACAGGGACGACCCCGGGGTCCAAACAGAACGAATCAACAACGAACAAAGAAAGGGAACCGGTATATATAGACAAGGGACTAACGAGGGCATCAGGGCCAGGTGAGCACTGGGAACAGGTGTGGCTAATCAATGACACACGAGGGCAGGAACTGAGCAGACAGGATTTCAAAATAAAACAGGATACAGACAAAACCCATGGGATGTAACACATACAATGTAAGTTTTACAGTGCTCTCTATTAGCTATCTACGCAAACAATATTTTATGAGTAATAGATGTCAAAACTTTTTTTTCCAAGCGGTGCTTGATTGCAAACCTGGGAAATGTTTTCTATGTAACTTATGAGTACATCTACTTAATTTTCTTTATAAATGTACAAAGATGTCACCCTCGGTGATTGGCATCGTTGCAAGCATTAAAGCAGTATTCTCACACACACACACACACACACACACAAGCCAGAGGTCTGTCAAGAGCATTAACGTCACATAGCAAATAGAGACGGCACTATAGTTTGATTTGGCAGTGCAAGTCTATTTGTGGGGATGCTCCCTGCTGCGGCAATAAAGCAAATCAGCATGGAATACATAGCAACATGGAGGGAATGTTATAAACAAATACCCCCATGGGTGTAAAGTAGAAACAAACACTTTCCAAGATGCACATAGAGCGTAACCACAGCAGGTGGGCTGTGGTGGAGAAGGCTTTTACCTAGAACAACAGCAAGCAAACATCAGCAGTCACAGGGGATGGATGATAATGTTGAAATAATTTCGTCAATAAGGATATTTTCGGATATTTCACACTATGACATAAATAGATTTAAGCAATCAACTGTGTTCCACTGATATGCATTACATGAAACCAAACTCCTCATACTGGAAGTTTAAACAAACTCTAATTCATTCAGGCAATTGACATTTTAAGAGAAAATTATGAGATTTAATCAACACATCGTTCTTCTGTATAGGCTAAATGTCAGCTGACACGACCTGTGACGTCGTGATGTTTAACATCAAAGTGTAGCGTGTCAGCATGCTAACATTTGCGAATTAGGAACACATACAATGTACAGCTAAGGGTGGTAGGGAATTAGCTATATTAATTAGATTTGCAGGTATTTGGTGAAAAGCCAAAGCATTTAACCGACCTGAAGATGGCGCAAGATGAACGGTCACAGAATGAAAGTTTTAACTAAACATCCTCCGGGGACCCAGGGTGTCTGTACCGAATTTCATACCAAAAATGAAAGGAACACTTTTTAAGCAGAGTACAGCATCAAGTCAATTAAACTTCTGGGATGTTGATCTGGTCAGTTAAGGGGGTTGTTATTCAGCTTCGGCTGCTTTGGTGTTAATGAAATTAATAACAGGTGCACTAGAGGGGCAACAATGAGACGACCCCCAAAACAGGAAAGGTTTTACAGATGGAGGCCACTGACATTTCTTCCCCTCCTCAAAGAGAAAATACAAGAATACAGCTGTATTCTGAAGACAAAGAAACTCTTTTCCATTGGTTAGCGTTAGGTAGTTTGATAGATGTAGACCTATAGTAACTTTGCAAAAACATACCAGGACCCTTGATGTACATCTGTAGATGCAGAAAACATCTTCATATAAGCACCGTTATTCCACTATACGGCTGAGTCACATTGCTCAGCATCCACACATTAGACTGGGTTGAGTATCAAGACTGGAGACATGGATTAATCTAAAACTACTAACTACCTAAATGTAAATACATGGATCTAATTACTAAATAGTAATAAGTATACAAGCAAAGGATGATTAACATGAATAAATGATAAACCATAAGCTTACAACTAAATTTACTTTCACTACACTGAAAACGCAACTTGCATTAGCAATGAGAACACATGTTAAATGCAGTGCCCCGTACCAGTGTTACAATGATTATGTGCTGATTAGGACTGCAACTAAGAATTACCTTAATTGCTCATTTGCCTGTATGTCAGTGTTCGTATGGATACTCTTGAGATTTCTGGGTAGTGATGGCAGGTGAATGGAGAGCATGTTGATCTGTTGAGTTTTAAGATAAATGGCACAGTGTGAGAGGCACTGACAGCAGGGGACACATGTGTAAAGGCATTCGCTGAATGACCTTCAATGGCAGGCCACAGCTAAAGTTGCACCATGTGTCCTGACATGGCCTTAATAGAAAAGGTGACCGGGTTTCCTTGACCATGCTCGGCAGCCGATATGAAATAATACTGAGCTGAGGGGATTGACCTCTCATTCTCGAGTTTTCCTCCTGATGTCTATCTCGCACACTCTCCCTCCCCACCTGTCGTCCTTTCACTTGATTCATTGATTTAGCCCTGTAGGCAAGATGAGAGTGCTGTGGTGGCTGGATGAAGCACTTGCTGAGGGATATATGGACATGGCTGTAGCTAAGGAGAAGAAATTGCAGCTTGTTATACAAAATGCAGGCAGTGGTAGCCTAAAGGCGGAAAGAGCGCAGTTCTGACTGGAAGGTCAGCAGCTCAAATCCGCGAAACACCTGAGGAGAGTGACCGGGTAACACTTTTCCCACGGTCAATAACCACTGCTGAGAAAGGCACTTGAAAAGGACACTTAACACACTGACTTTCAACCTCATATCACACATTAGCTAAAGAAGTGCCATGTCTATAACATTGTTAGTCATCCGAGTATTATTCTTGTCAGCTATGGCAGTTTTGAAAACTGTCTGTGATTAATCTTCTCTCTGCCTCTATGCACCTTTACATCATCGCACATGCATTCATAGATCTCTGTAGGCTAATCATTAAATAGTGTTATAAATCATCACAAAGGCACGTTGCTGTCTTTATATATGTGATAAAGAGAAAACACACCTGACACCCAAACTACTGCTGCAACAGTGTAGCTCTGCTGTGCAACATAGGAGATTATTCTGCGCCGTTAAATTAGGAGCCAAATAAATAATCACACCTAATGTTAGTACAAGACATTTTACTTGAAAACTTTGCACAAAAAACACTCTGAAACAACACATAAAGGTTCACAAAGACAATAGGGGATTGGTGGATTCTGCAGAGTTTATTTAACCTATAGCATGGGTTATCAAAGTCTGAGACACCCAGACTAAAATACAGACAACTGCACCTCCTCCCCTCCAAAATGTACACAGGAAGTATACAGTAATGTTGCCATGGAGTCAGCTTGAGCCCCATATTGCATTTGGCAAATTGTATAAAACATGTAATGAATTGGCAAGTTCTGTACCATTACTTTGATGCTGAAATGTCAAGTTCTGGAGTTATGAGTGTCTTTCTAGGATTTCTAGGCAGATTTATGGATGTTTATTCGCAGTGGACATTAGAGAAAATGAGCTTTGCTCCGAGTTAAGACTCAGTATGATTTTTATACTTATTATGATTTTTGACACAAAATGCGGTAATCTGGTGCTAAGGGTTTTAATTCCCTGCTACGGTGTAAGTGGGCCAAATCAATAGGGCAAACAAACTTTTGTTTCGGTGTGCAGCTGTCCCTTTCACCTCATGCGGTATTTTTGCCTCGTGTCCCCTCAGTGCCTCTCCTTCACATCCTCTCACAGCTGGAAACAGTACCTACAGTAAAGGTATTAATACAATTTCTTTTTCGTAGAACTAATTAGGAACCAGTGTTTATATAATGCACATCAAAGTTAGCCCTTTTACATGATGCCTCTAAATCATATCATATAAATCATAAATATTTTCCGTGCTCGGCACATGTAATAATTTAGGTTCTCACTTAGAACAAGACAGTGCCCTGCAAAAACTATTTCTAATTTCTGTTTATATTGAGCTGTGACAAAACAAAATAAAACTTGGAAATCAGAAGGGGAACAACCAGAAAGGAATTACAGATGTCACTTAATCGTGCCACGAGCATGGGAGCAAGTTGACAATACTTTAATTACAATGTCATAAAACTGGAAGGGAGTTGGTTCAGTTGGCCGACGCACGTGGAACCGATTTATTCGAATGCAGAGTATGCACAGAGTTGACATTCAGTGTCTAGGCTCTGACCTTATCACTCCCGCAAGCAAACACCAAGCTCAGCACAGCGGATAGTGAAGACCACAATATATGCAGAGCCCAACACCAGCTGTTGTATGAAATCTGTGTGGGAACCAGTCACCCAACAAAGCTCAGGCCACGTACGCACCAGTAGCAACAGCATAAACCATAACATGACCTCGGTTATCTAAAATAGTAGCTGAAGTCATAAAGCAAGCTCTCTGATAAATATAGCTTGAAGCTGAAATGTTTTCTAATGAGTAGCTCAACAATAAGCATGTTGAGAAAATATGAACGTAACAGAATATGTTATGCGTGACAAGCCATTTTAAGTTTCAAGCGATGAGCTGTGTGCAAGACAACAGTTAGGTTTACATCCCTAGATCAATATACAATACTCCCTAGATAACTGTGTTCATTGAGTTAATAAGGAAACCCCCTAAAACTAGAAAACCAATTTTAGCCATGACACTTGAAATACTTATATTCATGTGTTAGACTATTTACATAAGCGGCATGGAAGCATCATAATACACCCTAGGAAATACAATATTAGACACATCAAACTAAAACAGGGCACACAGGTTAATTCACTAATGAGTGTCAAAGACGTGGTGTTTCCAATATCAAAGCTACACCGTTTTATTGAATATTCACAAGCAGCAAGAACCAGAGCCCCATGCTACTCCAGGCACATAGCCAATATGTGACACACAGACAAATCTACACATGACCACACATACTCACTCTGCCAAATGCACACACGAAGACACAGAGGAGTCGCCAGAATTTTGAGGCCCCATGAAAGACAACCTACTAGGCCCCCAACAGAAATAAAATGTTTGAGATTAGAATAACGTCCTAAAAATGTATTAAAATGTACCTTCGCATTATGCTGCTGTATAGTAAATAGCGCAGATTCTAGTTTCCACCTTCATCCTTTGCCTATAAACATTTTTGTTTCATCATGTTTTCAATAGCTGCCTGTGTCATGAGATTTATGATGCTTTATTATAAATAACTACACAACTGGTGTTAGTTTTATTGAAGAAATTACCAATGATCCAGGTTTCAGATTAATTTATTACTGATAAACTACAGTATGTGGATTGCACGCATAAATGTGGTACCTAGAACAAGCATCTGGGAAAATGCAAAGACATTACGTTGGCATTCCTGAGTGAGTTTAACAGGAGATTAAAAAAAAACTACATAAAACTAAATACTCAGAATAAATCAAACAGTATTTTCCCCATCATTGCATGCTTTGGTAGAACAGGTTAAGGCATTTATTCTTATGTTTGCTCCCTGTAAACATCAACTCAGAGATTGCACTGCCTTCTCGTGAGCAAACCTTTTTTGTCATGTCTTTGAAGTTTAATATTCTAGCCAACT
Organism: Gadopsis marmoratus; assembly: GCA_036023855.1. Lineage (NCBI taxonomy): Eukaryota > Metazoa > Chordata > Actinopteri > Centrarchiformes > Percichthyidae > Gadopsis > Gadopsis marmoratus. The sequence continues at coordinate 66,642 of JAVQJF010003508.1, forward strand.
GGCTTTCGATTGAAAGAACGGCAAGACTATTCAACCTGTCTTGACACATTGTAGATCTTAGATAGTGTTTGTAGGTTTCAGCTTCCTGAAGGCATGTTCATCAACAACTGTTAAGGCATCGTACAGAAGATTCGCAGTGCAATGCAGACATCTCCAACGATGCTCTGCAGCTGTATCTGGTAAATGGCATTTAGGGCCGCTATAGGAGAAAGACCATCTGAAAAAGTGGCATCATATATCGTCCGCAGATATCGCACTTCATTTTCAAAGCCATCTGTGAGATCTTTAGAGTACTTGTTTCTCAATTTGTGGCAAGATGCACAAATTTGACTTACAGACATTTTCCTAAATGCAAGTATTGGTGAAAATTCCTCACATGTAGTTGCAATCATGTTGGACCACTTGGTCAAATGACTGATTATACTACCCAGAGCCACATAAAACACTGTTGCCAAAATCCATTGTCTGACTAATGTTCACTTGCTACGTCAGCTTCGGTCTGGTCGGGGAAATGTTCATTTCTTTTCCGGCGGTTCCTCTGTTCACTGACAACCTGACTAGTTACACAAATTTCATTTGCCACTATGGAGGCTTCTGCCAGAAGAGCGTTGCATTGATTACGCAGATCCTGTATTTCTTGCCGTACGGCCTTAATGTGATCTTCTTCAGTGTCCAGAGAAATATTTCCTGACTGAAGAATGTTTCTATTCTCAATACACTGAAAAACTGTCGCCCAGAAAGTGAACAGGAAGAACGACATAAAGTAACTTCTCAGACCTTTTGCCTCAGATTTGGCTTCATTGGACAGGCTGCAGGTAGCAAGAAGCATGTTTATAGACTGATTGATGACTGATGGTAGATGTATTGCCACTGGTCGGACCGCAGGAATACATGCACTCCATTGTTTGTCTGAAAGGTGGTTAAGACAGCAGCCAGTCTTTTTCTTGAAAATGGCCCATCGCTCTGGGCTGGGACTGAACAGGTTGTAAAGGCGATTCCCACAGCCAAAAAAAAGGGTAGATGCTTCTGAGGAATAGCTGCATGTGAAGAGACACACAACGCAGAGTGAGATCCACTACACATGAACACCCACAAGTTTAAGTGTTTGGGAGGCACAAGGTGACTATGCGGCCAGTGGATCCTTTTTGCAACTTGTCCCTTCACCTTCCCTGACATATTTGCACCATTATCATAGCCTTGACCATGGCAATGTCAGTACCATGCCCCTGCAATGCACTCAAGATCATTTCAGCAATTTCACTGCCTGTCTTTCTAGCAAAGTCTTTAAATTCAAGAAAACTATTTTCCAATCACCTGTTCCCTGAACTTTATCTTGGTGTAAATATCTGACTGATAATACATTTTGCTCTGTATGAGAAATGTCTCAAGTCTCCTTCATAAAGGATTGTTTTCAAAACCCTTTGACCACATATTCCTATAATCTCGTTTTGACTCTCAGTGCTAATGAGTGAGTCGTGCTCCTTTCTTTTTGTTCCTGACTTTCTGAAAGTGCTCACATAACGGCAGGTCATCCTTGACAACAGTTCAAGCAAGCCTAGATAATGTCCATTATGCACCTCATCAAGACTGAGCGATTCCCCCTGGAATGGCAGACTGCAAGATGCAAGGAACAGCGTTAGATCCGAAATTCTTTCTAGAAGTTCCCTGATCTTATCTATTTCTGACTGGATTTGTTTCTGCCGCTGACTGTCTATACCTGTTGCTGTTGATAAGGTATGCTGCAGATTTTTCCATTCCCAGTAACAGTTCCTGTGAAACACACCATTCTCATGCTCTGGTAGCTTGTCATCCATTCTCCACCATTTCACTGATTCTATCTTATAGCCGTCCTTACGATTCAGAGAACTGCGTGATGAATTACTTTGCTCATAAGAAAAATGGAAACAATGGGATGCAATATAATGCCTTTACACTTTTACTATAAATAAGCCCATCTCTGTGCACCTTTTCTCTTCCATTTGCTGACGTACTGTATTGCTTGCCTCCCGAGTCTGGGGGTATGATTTTGTGCAGTTCTGTCTCTTCCACACACCTGTTGGCTGGTACAATTGATTAGACAATAGCTTCTATTTCATGGTCTTGGGGTTTGTCTGGCCACAGTCCTGGATCATCTAAAACCTCTTCTTCCTCACTACTTGCCTGTTCAATATCTTCTGTCCCTCTTCATCCACCCTGCTCTCTTCTGCATCACCATCAGAGTCCGTCTGGCAGCTTTCTGCTGACATGCTGTCGACCTGGGGCTCTCTAGGCACTAAGAAGTGAGCAAATAAAGGGGATTTTAGGTTTAATGCTCACTTCTACAAAGATTACCATAATAAAAAGTATACTACTGTTATTAGCTCACCTTCATGTTAATAATTACTGCTCTGTGAGCTACCTATAGCTAGCAAGCTTTAGCTAGGCTACCGTTACTCAGATCGACAGGAGCAGTCTGTCTACACAGACAGACATGTTTTTTTTGGAAAAACATGGCGAATATTTTTTTTCCCCCTTTTTATTTTTCTGTATTTTTTTTTTCTTTCCTTTTCTGGTGACCTGATTTCTTTTTTGAAGGCGACATAGCTGGATCTGACTGTCGGACAGCCGGAGCGACCGTCAGACTCAGGTCAGCAGCGGTATTTTTATTTTTTAAATCCTCCTGGAAAATGGACCAACCCACACGAGAATCATCCAAGAATCATCCAGGTTTACCCCTGTTTAACGGCGCCCCAGTGGAGACTCACTCAAATATGAACGCACACTCACTCAGTGGCTGGCTTGAACGCCTTCTCGGCACCACGCAGGCTTTTCGGTCAGAACAGTTGTCCAATCAATGCGGCGTTAAGCATCGCGCACCAGTGAGCGTGTAATTTGAGACCTCATACTCAGAGAATGGGGGGCCCTGTTCATCTCTGTTGCTGTGGAAATGTTTTGGCCTGAGAAGTGTTTGGACAGCGCGAGAGCGTGAGACTGAACGTGAAAGCGTGCGCCACACGCCAGAGTTGGCAACGCTGATCACTGATACAGACCAGCAGCACGATAGAACTACACCACTAAACTATAGCACATTTAACACAAATATGCTTTACAGTTAGCTCCGTTTTTCAGTCGTTTTACTGGACCAATGCACAAAATAAAGCAAAAACAAACGCCATCTTCCCTCCGTCACGTTGGCAAGCTACAAACACGCTTGTTGCCACATTGCATCTCATTGATATGATATCACATAGTAAGAAAAGAGGCACAGGTGGAATTAATAACATTCATTGATGGCTGCATTCCACTTAGCTGTGTCACTTTCAAGATGCAGTTAGTGTGCATGTTTGCTCGCTGGCTTGGCTTACTAAGGCACTTAAATGGAACAGAGCCGTCGTTAAAGGAATTATCAATGTTAATGTCTGCAGTGGAAAAAGGCCTATGGTAATGCTCACTATTGCTAGCTATCTGCTGCTTCAAACAGTCGAATTTCACTTTTGCCTTCACTCAGTAGACATTTTGGTCGCTCCCTCTGGGTTCATATGGTACCAGAGTTCTATGTAATCTGTGCTCACACCGAGGGCACAGTTTGCTTCTTTTCTACACAGCAACCGGAGCGGACCATTACACATATGTATGCATTTAGCACTCATTGTGCTTTTAATTTGAAACCAACATTAATGAGCAGCAAGCAGCCAGCTTGCTAACATGTTAAAAATTAGCCACCTTCTCAACCTTTCACTTTTGTTTCGGTTAAATAATTAAATTTTGCATTTAATTTGCCTTTTACTGGCCTTTGGGCAAACGGCCAAGCATCGAAAATTAACGTTAGAGTTTCCTCCCAATGCTCGTTAACCAAGCCTTGTGTCAGCATGACAGCTCTGACTGGGTAAAAGAATAGAATGGCTGAATAGAATTTATATTTTTAGTATATTACCAGGGGACCTCATGTGAAGTAGAAATGACCCCCCTTTGCACGGGATAAGCATTGTCTGTATAGAATGCTCTATGGGGAAATGCATGCAAGTGTGTAATGGTCCGCTCCATTTGCTGCTGTGTAGAAAAGAACGCAAACCGAGCGCACGGATTACACATAGAATTTTTTTCTTCTACCATATGAGCCCAGTGGGGCTCCGTACTCTCCCTTTTGCTTGTTTTGTAATTTTTCCCTGATTCATTTTCTCTTTGGCTCACCAGACTTCAACTTTCTACTGGATTCCTAGCTTGCTACATTGCAAGGAGGGACTGTTGCAAGCTTTTTTTTCTATTCTCTAAATCAGCACAATAATCCATTCTGATAAGTCAAGCAGCCCATTGCTGGGTGGCCCTGATTGTCCTGTCTGACACTGCTGAAGTGACATGATCGCACACTGTTGGCAGGCAGCTGACTTCCTTATTCAGTGCTGCTGCAGCAGCAGAGTTTTCACATGAGCAGGACAGCAGTGGCATTGACGGAGAAATAGAGTGAGCAGGGCATTGACAGCTTGGATAAAGTCCTTTATTAAATGGGGCATTGAATATATATCTATATAGTCGTGTGTAGCAGCCTGGTTGAAAGAGAGAGTTATGGTTTGGTTTTGTGGTATACCTTTTATCTTCTTGTGTGAGAAATACAGATGAAAGAGTAAGAAGAGAATTTTTCACCTTAATAAAGCACATTTTATACTCCTGTGTTGCACTTGAATTGTCCTTATAGCTGTGAACTCATATCACATGACTTCCAATTTTTCACACAATTACATTGTTGTATTTTATCCTCGCCATTTGGCAATCTCGTAATGCCCCGACTTTTAAAAACCTGTAATTCAGATGAAAGATTGAGTGACACAGCCAAGCAGAGCTGTTTTCTCCAGTGGCCTTTTGAAGTTCAGCCAAGCAAAATCTCAGTTAATTAGAAGTGAACAAAGAGGAGGGAGTGAAGGAAGAACACTGAGGTTGACAGCCGTTGTCTTGCACCGGAAGAAACAATGATCTGCTGTGGGTGGTGGTTCTTTGGCAGTGAAGAAACAAAAAAAAAAAAAGAATGGCGACACAAAGCGACAGAAACGGGGCTAACGTGAAGAACCCTTCGATCATCCATCAATAGTGACTCCATAGAGTCTTTATGAAAATTGAGCCAGATGTTTTAGTAAATATCAACAGTGGGAACGGTGCAAAACATTCAGAGACAGACATTCATTTTATTATCGATGTTATGTGGTCTTCATATTTGCAAGCTAAGACTCAAATTCTTCTTGTTCTCATTATATTTATTGCTGAACGAGTTTGATACGTTACTGAAAGAGTGTTTTCCTTTCTTTCTACAAAGTCCTCCTTTAAATCTACTTAGACTTTCTCGTCATCTGCAACAATCAAAGCCCTATTAACCTGAGATCCTTGTGTGATTTGTTTAATTGCTGAAGTCACCTGCTTTCTTTATTGCTCCCATGCGAATCTGCCATGTTTTTCACCTGTAAAGTAAAGATTCCACCGTAAATTACCTGCCACATTTCCCCAAACACACGGGCCCGATCATCTGATAATGTACGTCCCATGTGTGTTTCCTTTCTGCTTAGTTTTTCTCGAGGGTTTCTTAGATTTCTGTATTTTTCTTTTCTCCTTCCTCTTGTGGATCGAGAATTATTGAGGCGGCCATAGAAATAATTAATGAGGGTTTTGATAGCATTTTGAGGTGCATGGAGAGCATTCAGGCAAGGGGCAAGCTCAAATCAATCAAAAGAATGAAATCTTGAAAGATAATGACATGGATGAGCGAGTATATTCCTAAATCACCAGTCCTGCGCGAATGTGGCTGTTGATAAATCTATTCGGAATGTTCTGAAACCTGGACAGTCCTAAATAGGCCAGCCGGAAATCTCAGCTTTGTGATAAATTGCAGAAGCCTAGATTTGGCATCATGAAGAAAACACATAGTCAGGCCTTTCCGGGATGTTTGAAGAGAGGAAATAAACCTGACACACTGTCCCGCTTTTTGTTTCTTGTGTGTGTTTGTTGTTTTTTTTTTTGCATTGAAAATGTTTGAAATTGTCAAATTAAAGCGCATCGTTCTTTGAAAGTCAGCCCTTTTCATGCCCGTGATGCGAATAGACAAGCCGTTCTGTGGGAACTGCAGCTCAAATGTCAAAGCTGATAGTCTTTCTTTGACACAAATGGAAACATCACTTTTGGCTTAAAGGGAATGAATTGTAAAAGTGACTGCTTTAGTGTATTACTCTGAAAGAAGAAGATTGGCTGCAAAGCAAACTGTTTTGGTAGCTCATTACTGTTTTTTTTTTCCTTTTTTTCCACAGGATAAGCATCAGCTTAGTGTCTCCTCTATTGTCTGTGGAATAATAAGGCACAGTGGGCTACCTGAAGTCAAGAGAAACCTTCACCTTCAGCGTGGCTTTGAAGGGACGGGCATTTATCACCATCAGCCATCCACGAGGCTCCGCTGCTCATTCACACATTACCTTAATTAGGATTTTATGAGAGGTCATTCCTCTTACTCTGCCACTTAAAGAAGTGCACTGTAGACATGAAAGGGGCAAAACAAATCACATTTATTATCTCCGTTGACTCACCTAAATTCACGGTGCTCCGCGTAGCGCCATAAGAGATGTTAAGAGCGCTACTGTAAAATTGGACTGTAAATGTACTCTCACTAGCAATTAAGGGGTAATTTATGTTTTTTTGTTACCAGCAATATCCCACCGTCGCCACACCCATCTTCCACCATCAGACAAGCTCAGCTCAGATAAAGAGCTTAAAAGCAGCATAGAGTTAATCAAGTCTTGTTGGCATAATAATAACTTATATGTGTCCATGGTCCACAGGGATGGTGTTACGGATGTCGAAGCTGACTTGATGTGGGCATAAGCTGTTGGCGAGAGTCTCTCTAAATCCTCCCACACATAAACCTACTGTTAAGTCAAGATGGCAGCCGAGGTCAGAGAACAGTTCAGTCAGCATAACAAAAACATCAGGTTTCTTTTCTCTGCTTATGTGTCACACTGTAAAAGTTCAGATACAGCATTATTATTGAGTATAAGTTACTGTTTCAGAAAACACAATAACCTAGATATTAAAGACTCTGCAATGAAAAATAACTTTTCCCGAGTTCTTACCTTGTGTCCCCGCATTCATTTCTCAATCTGGTTCTTGGAATCTGTCAGGTCAACCCCGGCCCCTGAAATAAAATGAATTCACTGCACAACTCCTCATTAGCGGACGTGTTTTGTAGGGAAGCAATGTCACCTGGATTACTTTTTTTAATCAACACTAACAGGGAAAAGCTTTTACAAACTGTTCACTACCAATGTAAAGTGTTCATGCTGAATTTTGCTGCTACACCCAGCAATTAAATCATCCAGTCACCCATCCACGACCTCCTTTCTATGACCTCTGTGCAGTATAAGAACATCACAATTCCTGAAGTGGAACTTTTTCTTTTTCTTTTTACAGAATGTCCAGGCAGGGATTACCTATGTGTTTCCTCTAACATATTTTTGCAGGAGGCAAGGTTTGTGTTGAATGTCAAACAAGACAATGAGCCTACAGCCATGCTAGGGGCTGTCTCTGGTTGCACAGCATCCCTTTGAGCTAAACACTGACATCAGCATGCTAACATGCTCACAGTTATAATGCTGATATACTGATTAGCAGGTAACATTGATCAGGTTCACCGTTGAAAATTAGTCTGTTAAGATAATAACGTTTGATAATTAGCAATAATAATTAACATAACATAGCTGAGGCAGATTTGACTCATTCTATTGTGCTTTTTGGTTAGCTTTTTTAATGTATTGTTCTAAGGTATGCTACCTTAAAGCAATGAAGTGAAAATTCAGATTACAGGCAGGATGAGTTTCTTATACATTATTTAAATTATATTGAAATTATATGTTTCATATGTTAAAGTGGGCAAAGGTTGTCGGTCTATGATTGTCTATTTATATAATACGTATCGATATTACAATATTTATTGATCGAAGCATGAGCCCAGGCTGATTAAAAGATTTCAGGACTAAATCTCCACTGAACCTAGAAACTAGGTTGCGATATTTCAGTCTGAACCAAAAGACTGACCGAACGACCACCAGACAAACATGTCCATCCCTAGAACCAAGCCGCTAGCATGGCTAATACATAGAATATCTTACTATTCATATCATCCATCTCTTTTCTCTCCCTCTGAAACATTACAACATTTTCATGACCTTTTCGCTTAGAGGGTGTACACATCCATTTTGTCCAATCAAATATTCTGCATAGTAGGTAGCAGTACAACATCATTTGAGGTGTGTTTTTGGATGTCAGGTTGGTGGAAACCTTTAAGAAACATTTACGTTTCCAAAAGTACCCCAGTCTAAATGTTTGGAATTGCTTGATTTCGCCCTCTTCTTGCCCCTCCTGACCCATTAACATAGGTGATGCCGGTGTGGGTGAAGACGGACATGTGTCCAGCCCCAGATTACTGTGGATCTCAACTCAAATCCCTAAACAACTTGATAAAAGGCTCTGTTTTATATGGGTTTTATGAAAATTATCTGTCTTTAGCTGACTAATATCAAACCAACCAAGTGCCAACAGCGTCCTGTAGGGCTGAATGAGAAGTGACGCCACATTATTATATAAATATACAGCTGTGTGTGTGTGTGTGTCTGGTACCAGTTATACTTGCATGCACCTCTGAAACATTTTTCCTTTTAAATAAACCTCCAGATATTTCACAAAACCCCAATCCACAAACTTTTAGCGAACTTCCCAATAAATCAAGCTTGAGGTCATTGAGCTTGAGACAGTCATATCATTCACAGTGACCAACTATTAGGGCTGGAGGTATGGAAAAATGGCAAATGAAAGAACCCGTTAGTCAAAAAGTGCTTTAACATGAGTCATTAGACTGCGTGACAGGCACACTCAATACCGAGCCAGCATCACTCACCTGTAACTAGAAACCCTGTTCTGTGGCACTAATCTGCCAATCAGACTGGATCAAATACGGACTTGTCTTGCTCCATCACTCTCCTGTGTAACTCAAGTCAAGGGCTCTGTCTGGCGATGCGAGAAGCACCTTGGGGGATGGAGAGGAGTGGAAAGGTGAAGGAAGAGAAGTAAAGATCATGAAATCAGAGGAGAGGCCTCTGACACCCTGATGGTTAATTTCCTCTCACTAGTCAGATCCAGAATTCAGGACACAGAAGCAGCAGCCTCATGCACTGACAGTTAATCAACTCCTCATTCATATCAAATGTCAAATCAAGGCACCAAATTCGGGCTCCTCATCCATTTAATATTGTGTTATGGCCAGATTTGTCTTTGGCTCAAACAATCATGTCAGACCTCTATCATCCTTGTCATTCAGAAAACGAGCCCAACTCCCCTTAATAAAAAAGAAATGAATAATCTAATCTGTAGATATTACATCTGTCTTATTTGGAGTGGGCTGAAGGAAGGGGGGAGGGGGGTTGGGGAGAGATATTCTGGACTAGTGTACGTTTTTCAGCTCTTTGCTAAACAAAGTAGAGCAAACACTTCTTCTGCAGGCATAGTTTGTGTGTGCACATCATTAATCAAAAATGGAAGTTTGCTGCTTTTTTGTCAACAGTATTTCAAAGAAACACTCGAGCCAGAGAGACACAGTATGCTTAGCATCATGCTTACTGTGTTTGAGAGTATGGCACTATATATTTGTTGACAGTACAGAACATACAGTATACACTGTATATATATACCCGCAGAGAGACTCGCAAATAGAGATGTGCATTTACATTGTTTGAGTGAGAGGAGATACGTTGGTTTTCCACAAAACGGGACCCATGTATTTTGTTCCACAACGAAGAATAAAGTATGAAAGCACAGCCCAGGCCACATGGCAACATTTTTTATCAATGTTGTGCTGACTCGGCTGAACTCTCCCTCTGAGAGGCTGATGAGAAGGAATTGCCTTGTGGGTGCATCCATAGCTGCTGTTATCATTTGATTCCAGGACTGCTGAGTCCGTAGCTTCGGCCCCCTGCATGGATGGGAAATGACCTGTCTGTATCTGCCCGGCACTCTCTCTGTCTCCACCTGACTCTCCGGACCCTTCATCAACACAAGTTTTTGTGACCTTTTGACCTTCTGCACACTAAGTCTCAAGTCTCCGGAAAACACTTCCGCTACACAGTTGCATTGACTTGTGACCTGTTGTGTTTGATCCATGATGCTTTCAAGAAACACAGCAGGAGCGTATCCATGCAAGTCTCCGGTTCCATCTGCTCAGGGGCCACCAAACTGGCTAAGGCTCATGTGGCATATAGAAGGATGTTATCACGTAAAGTTGTTCCGGGCATCGTGCCCGTCAGTGATTCAGTATTTTTGGCATGGCCTTTTAATGCTCATGTGCAGGGGAAAAATGCCCTCCACATGAGGGAAAGTGTGACCAAATGTGTGAGAGTAATCTCAGCTTTCTTAATCACTCACATGCCAAGACTGTCTGTGAGTAAACATACATGACACATTCTACATTTAAGGGAAACCGGGGCTTTCCAAAATACATTGATAGCAGTTAGTGTGGGCCAAATCCATATTTATAAGTGACAGCCAGGCAACATTCTTTGCCTTGAGCAGGCTGTGCAGAGCAGTAAATTGAATTCTGCGCAGCTCTCCCTGACAGAATGCTGAATAAGTGAGAGGATATGTATTTTAGAAAAATGCATGACTGCTGGCCTGCATACACATTAGAATAAAAATGATATGTTGGGTGGAAACTCGCATGGCACTTGACAGACAGTGCAACTGCACAATAGCAGCTATTTTAAAACTGGACATGACTTAGAAACTGTTTTTAGATCATCGGTAAAAGGCAAAGATGAATAGTATTACGATTTATTTAGTCTTGGGGCTGCTGACTTTGAAAAATCTATACAATACTGGAAGGCATTCAGAATAAATGAGTGCAATGTAAATAAATATTTTATTCACTCCATTTTCTAATTTGGTCAAAACTTCACAGATTGAATTTCTTGCAGCTCGGAGGACAGAAAATGATTCCTTTGGGCTTAGTGCCGTTTGCAGCCCTTTCTTTTCTGAATTACATTCTTTGATGCTATTGCAATGTGGATTATTATGCATAATTAATAACAGCCACAGTAGTATCATTTATAAAGTCTGACAGGAAAATAATTTGGGGCTGTATGAATGGGAATTAGAGCAAGCAAGGGCTTTTTGTGCAACAACATAGCATTGCCTGCATCTGTGCATGCATTATCTTGCCAGTTATCCAGGTCAGGTACACAGGGGTAACGGGGCAATCTTGGCAGCCCCCACATATTTTTACCCAGCTTTTCATAGGAGATCCCAAGGTGGTCTGAGGGCTGCTGCGTGAAGCCCCTGATTATAGTTTGGACCACAAAGTTATGAAGCCCACCAACACACACTGAACATCTAGATAATGCATGTGGTGGCCTGTACAAAGATATCATTTCTATAGGCCAAGTTTAAGGTCACACAGAGGGAAGTTAGCCAGCTATCAGAACTACAGAAAGGTGTGATGAAAGGTAGGCAGCCAAACAAAGACTCACAGCCCTGGTCCCCCACCTGAAGAGGTAACCAGAGAATTAGAAGCTAGGGGAATAAACAGGGGAGTAACCAGAGGGGAGTAACCAGAGAAGTAGAAGCTAGGGGAATAAACAGATGTTCTCCACTGAACCATCCAAAGCTAACTATGCTACATGAATGCCTGGCAGCACAAATGAACCAGCTGCAAATGAATGGGACCCACCCTGAGTGGTTAACTGAAGGCAGGTCATCCCTATAAAGGAGCAATCCCATCCAACTACAGGCCAATAACCTACCTCTGCACTACATGGAAAGTCCTGTCAGGCATCATAGCGTCTAAGATGTCTAGCCACATAGTGGGGCCCATAAAGGAATTGATAAGAACACCAGAGTTGCAAAGCACCAGCTGCTGGCAGATATAACAGCCACTCGAGACTGTAAGACCAGACAGACCAACCTGTGTACAGTCTCTGGATTGACTACAAGAAAGCCTATGACTTGATGCCTCACACATGGACTCTGAAATGCTTGGAACCATACAACATCAACAAGACTCTAAGAGCCTTCAAGAACTCAATGGGGCTGTGGAAAACGACCCTAGAGGCCAACTTTATGCACGAGTCACCATCAAGTGCAGCATATACCAAGGAGATGCTCTGTCTACACTGCTGTTAGGTCTGAACCCTCTCAGCCAGATCATAACAGAGCGGCTCCGGATACAGGCTACTGAATGGAGTAACCATCAGCCACTTCCTCTACATGGATGACATGAAGCTGTATGCTAGGAGTGAGCAAGACATCGACTCACTAATCCACACCACCAGGATCTAAAGCAACGACATTGGAATGTCAATTGGACAAGATAAGTGTGGTCAGAGCCACAGCCAACAGGCAGGATCGCAGGTGCAGACTGCAAAGATGCCTCTGACACAATCCAGCATATAACAGCGGGGTGAAAGATGCTAGCAGGCAGGGCATACATGGAACGCAATAACCAAGTGGCTGGCATAGTGTACCGGAACATCTGTGCCAAGTATGGGCTGGAAGTCCCATGGTCAAAATGGGACACACCTCCGAAGGTGGTTGAGAATGACCAAGCTAAGACCAAGCTACAGTATATATGACAAAGGGAATATAAAATGGTAACAGACCTATCCCAGTGAACGCAATCCTGCTTCAATTTGTGCATTAAAAAGAGTTTAAATTGAATAGGAATAGTAATGAATATGTGTATTATTGGGTGGGGGCAGTCTTAGGCACTGACCTCATTTAGGATCCTGGTGTCCTGAGGGTACAAGCACTTACTGAGCCTCTCATAGCTTGCCTGGTGTATACGGTACCTTCTTCCCGACCGCAGCAGGGAGTTTAGGCCGTTATCTGGGTGGTTGAGAACCTTAATGATTCTCCTAGCCTTATTCTTGCAGTGCCTGGAATAAATTATCCTTTAGGCAGGGTAGAGAACCGTCTATTGTATGTTTGCTCTCGGTGGTGCAGGAGTTGAAGTATCACCCTCATTTATTGTATCAAACGTTCAGCCGATCACCTATTTAAAGATCAGAAAATGTCTCCAAATTCAGTGACTCAGAACATACACAAAGACAACAGGAACAGTAAACTGAAATTACAGATATGCGCTCTAATTAGATATCTTGTTCTATGTCCTAGTTTATAAATTCCCTAGCTGCATTGTGCCGTCATGTCCCGATTCATATGTCAAAATAATGCAATGTTGTATGCACCGTATTCACAGCTTTATTCCTGTACGCTCTTTTAAGATATAGTACTATAGCATTGCTTCACACAGTTTTTCTTGTACATACAACCATGGAGAGGCAACAGTGATTGACAGAGATAACATCAGTGAGTGCAATCCAAAGAAAAGCCGTGCATGCACGAACACCCACAGAACTTGCAGAACTCGGTTGATTTGTCAGCGCGTTCAGCTTGCTTGTGGATATGGATGATAGAACTTGGTTAGAAGAAAATACTGTGTGGCAGTGTAAAAAACATGAATGGCACCATTGTCTTTAATCCACTTTGAGTTTTCATGTGTAGTCGTGCGGCAAAGGCTTTGTCTGTGTGGCTGCTGGGGGTTCTGTCCATCACACTTCAGGCATGTCAAAAGTGTCGTCAGTATATCACAGCTTTTGAAATCCGGTGTTGTCTCTCTTCATATGAACATTTATAATTATCATGCTGGAAGACAGCAGATGAAACGACCTCATCAATAAATGCATTTGTGAAGAAATTAGTCAATTCTAACTAGGGATTATGTTTTGAAATGGTAGTTAAATGCATCAGCTGACAAAAGGTAACATGTAAATAATGAATTTAATAAATCACAACAGTGTGCTCACATGTCTTACGTGCAACGACATATCATCCCCTGGGCCTATAGAGCTGCTAATCAGGGGCTACTACAGTAGCTCCCAGTTGTGTTTAGCATCAGTAGCTACAGATTCCCTGCATTTTTGAAGTCAGTCAGGAGGGAGACAGACATGGTAAAGATACTATGAATAAGATTAGCAGAAACAAAAAAGTAGTGCTGATGTACTGCAAACAGGCTAGCAGCTTCTCGTGGGGCAGCCTGATGCTTGAAAGTACAACAGCCGAACAGATTAAAAGGAGTGTTGATGTTACGGCATTGGAATAGATGGCGTTTTGAGCTGATTTTTATGATATTCCTTTTCATTTACAAAGACTGAAGTATAAAGCAACAGGGAAGGTTAAAGAGAGAGAGAGGGGAGGGAGAGACACCACACAAATGTCAGACATGAAGCTGCGACATCAAAAGCGCATGGCACACTTCCCAGCTCTTGGTTCTTCTGGTCTTGTTTCTGGATTTGTATGAAGCAATGTATTTATTTTTTATTCCATCTGAAGCTCTTCAGATTTCCTTTTCATCACTTTGCGTTTGATTCAGAGCTGCTTCACTCCTCGCCACGCTCCAGTTTATACAGTATATTGTGGAATGAAAAAAAAACCAACTTTTCACAGGTATTGTTGCCTTTCATGATATAGGTAGAGATATTGGGAGAGATGAGGGCATGCCTCCAATCCCGCAGATTGATGTGTTTATTGTTTGGACTGTTTACTGTCTTTATCGACCACCGGGACGGAAAATTGTCTCACCAAGACCCACCACAATGAGACAGACCTATGACATATTCATTAGAATAATAAAAAATTATAAAACACTATTCTATACAGTAGTTATCGCCACTCAGTTTTTAGTTAAATGCTGTTTTCACTTCAAATCAGCATTTTAAACTGGCCAGAATCTATCTACTGTACGTTGTTTTTAACCCATCTGATTTACTGAGAGCTTGATACCCCCCCACACCTAAAGTTGCGATGAAACATTTGCCCTTAGCTGTGAGGTATTCCTAATGTCTGAGGGAGAACACCTCATATACCAAGATGTTGCCAAGCAGACAACAGATCGATACGATTTGATTCGGCCCTGATGTCCTCCTGCAGTATGATGTGGTGCAATATGATACAACTTTGTACAATGTGATGCAATATTCCGAACATGTTTCTTTGTAGTTCCAACAGCATGTGACGGCTTGCAAGAGGAAATTCTAATTGGTACACATACTCACTGTAGTAATGGGGGAGGGAGAGAGAGAGAGAGGGGTGGCGTTAACGTCCTATTTGGCTCTCATTCATGAAACGTGAAAATTATTCAGCTGTAAATAATGCTTTCCAAACATGAAACCATTTATTAATGATGCATTTCTGTAATGAGATATTCTCTGTTAACAATGTGAAACGAATATGCTATTTTACACAAAAAAAGGGGGGTGCAAATATATGCAAATGTGAAAATCCCTTTTAGAGATGCAAATATTTCTGTAACACAGCAACAAGTTTTGAACTTCATGTATTCTGGTGTAGATTGAATTAACAACCCTGTCCCATAGAAATTATTAAATTACAATTACTAATTTGTTTTCCATTACGTTGTGAAGACAAACATAATCACTGCCTGGATTATCTTCAGAGGCAACCTTTTATTCAGGTGAATAAAGTGCTACATTTATGTACCACGCAGGACTTTGACACATCCTTCCAACAACTGCTGGCTTCATTTCTGTATTAAAACAAGACCGTGATGTTTCCTTAACCTTAATCAGGATGTTGTGAGTTGCCTAAATAGAAATCTTAAAGTCAAATCATGCTTTAGTTGCTACAAGCAGATATTTTATTGCTAGATGAAATGTTTTGGAGGAAAACAAATGAAATATGTGGCCAGGGAATACTTTGCTGATACGAAAGAAGCTGATTAACAAAACTTAATCCAGGCAGCCTTACAGTTCCTTGCTCCTGCAAATTAGTTAGTTATAATTAGTATATCAATGTGATTTCTAGGAGAAAGGGTTGGAATTACTGTAACCAGGAAATTACCATTTCAGTAAAGACAGTATTCTTTTTTCACAGTTTTAAAATCAATCCCCATTTTTGATACTATTTATGATTGTAAATAGCTATTTACATTCAGTAATAAACTCTATATAGTTCTTTTAATTGTTAGTGGTGGAGTCCACCATTCCCACGTTGGATTCATGTTGTCTTTACATGCACTTGGAATTTACAAGCATGAGAGCCAGTCACTATTACTACTATACCTGTTATATTAGTTTGCACTGTCAAATGACAGGAAACGATGCATGCATTTTCAACATTAATATCTGTGATTTCATGTCAATGTGTCCAGAAAACTCTCACATATCAGAACTGTGTTTTCCACTGTTCTTGCTTCCCATTAAAAGCTTTCAACTGGTGAACTGGTTGCTTTTATTGTGAAGCAGCCACTGAAAATATAATGTATTTTTCACAGGGGTTAACTGCCAATGACCACTAAAATGTGATAATTGGGATGATGATTATTTCGAATGGTACTCTGGGACCTAAAACACACTTTCCATTCCATTCCACTGCGACCAGAAAACCACAGGTGTTACCAAATAAGACAGGACTGAAAACTATACTATACTGTGAATTTGTAGTCCATGCAATGTGCTATCGGAAACATGAAAATAATCATTAAATATGTATAAAATATATAACATTTTTGTGTGTCATACATTATGAAAAATTATAGTTTTTCCTGTAATTGATACAAATGGTAGGTGATGTTATAGTTACATTTTTGTTTTGAAAGAAACATGTTAAAAGGGCCCTGCTTGAATTCACATGGTCCTCTCTTTTGAAATGTATCTGATAAAAATGTTGGCATCTACTTTTCACCCAAATTTTCCATGATAGAAAACTGACATTAGTATGCTACTACGATGCCTTGGAGAGATAGAAATGAGTTTTGCTGCATCTTTGCATCCATCTTGCATTGGGAAGGATTCAGTTTTATATAACATGTGGAGGCATTTTATTTCTGATGAGCAGACTAGGGCTGGAATGATTGCCTTAAAGAATGTGAGTTTGTGGCAACCTGACAAGCGTGCCGCTCATCAAGGATGAGAATGAGAGCAAATTGGCTGATTATAGAGAATCCTCCCTCTCAGAAAGAGCTGCTAATTCTGACGCCTGCATGCACAAAATCATTAATCAATGAATGCTTCCAATTATCCAGGAGACAGCCCATTCATTCATACCTTGCTTTCAGTTTCTGGCCCATTTAAACAACAGAGCCAAAGTGGTCGAAAGGTGGAAAGGCAAGATGAGATAAACAGTTGGAACTTTGTTGTGTATGTGCTACGGTATGTTAGCAGGACTGAACTGGATGTGTCTGCATCTGAAAGTCAGGATTTGTGATACATTTGATTTGCTCTTCAGCTCGCCCTTACTTCACAGTCCATTTGAGCCTCCTTATGTTTGTCTTTTAGTTTATGAAAAGTGCTAAAACGTGAAATAGAATAACCTGGGTGAAAATCTTAAAAAACAAAATACTCTTTTATACTGTTTTTATAAAAGATGTAGTGTTTAACATCAATTCAGAAATGTTTAGTAGCATTTTTCTTTTTACTGCTTTGTCATCATTTATACATGGTTATATTTATGGTACATAAAATATGTGTCAGCAGAAAACACAAAAACATTCTGATGTCATAAAAATCAATTTAGGCTGATCTGCTTTATCTAGAAATATCTGGAATGCATTAGTAAATGATTTAAACAATGAACCATATTTCCTGTGTAATCTATTAATTATAGTGTCTGGATCTCTGCGAATGTGTTTTTCGGTACATTGATCATGCATGCAGTAATATACGCAAATTAAATCTGTAGGCTAGGGACAAGATTTTGGTATAGGAAGTGTTCTGGTTTCCGTTTGAGGTCCGAGTAGTATTGGTTCGCTTTGGTTGCATGCAGGTAAACAGTCTATGTAGAGAGTAAAGAGGCAGAACTCATTGGTCGTAATGCAATCTTGGAACCCATCGGCTATCCACTGAAGATGCTTTAGCTTTTTATCAACCCTAGAGACTAGCTTTTTATTAACTTCTTTTATCTGCTTTCAAATGGTCATCAGGCGATAGCTGATGGGTTCCAAGATTGCTAATCGGACTGTAAACAATGGCTGGTGCATGGAAGAGGAAGGCTTGGCCCGGATATCCACTGGCTACACCTGAAGCCCCCGAAACACTGGCTGTTGCCCCCTAAATTGACATCAGCCGACAGCCGAGATTGTCCCCGCAGTAACAAATATTCCAGATGATAGCTGTGATGTTGGGAAGCAACAGAGGAGGAGGAGGAGGAGCGGATGGTGACGAATTCTCAGGGTTTATTTCAAAAGAGTTCAGCCTTTACGGCTCATATACTGATTTAATTATGAGACAGAAGGGAGCGAGGACCCCTGGAAGAAGCATTTAAAGATGCAGGGAAATCTTCATTATGACCAGGGGAATCCAGGGTCCCTGTTAAAAATGTAGACACCTAAAAACATGTTTAAACTCTGACAATGAACGACAGGGATTGGAAGTTATAAAGCACCTGAATATATACTCCTCCGCCTCTCATTGTGAGTTAATTTTATGTAGAGGAAAATAAATATTAGGCATTACTTTGCAGCCACACATAATTCCACCATGTCAGGCTTTGTCTGCGAATCTCAGTGTCACGAGGCAGGGTTTGCATCTATAGTTTAAGGATGGTGTGGGATATGATCACTTTATGACTTCCCAGCAGCCCTGCGCTCTTCTCACATATCTCATAATTTCCCAGCACTTATAGCAAACAGAGCAATACCACCCCAGCTTATCTCCAGCTTCACCACAAATTCAGTTTGTTTTTGCTGCCACACAGGCTTCTCCCCGCAAACGGAACGCATTGTTTGTTGCCGGACTTCCATTCTTCAACAATAATCGGATGGTACGGCACAGTTCCTATTGATTCAGATAAATATTAACCTGTAGCATTCATAGTTGTATCATGACCTGATTCCTGCCAGGCTTCTTCCAAATCCTGTCGTTTGCATTCATGCATTTTTCATGTATGAAAATGCATTACAAGTGTGAGTGATTAGGGAGAGATCATGTGGTGTTTAAGTGGTTATGTATGTCCCTTACTTTATATTGTACACTTACAAACTGTATGCTAAAAAGAGCATTCAGTTATCATAAACCTAATGTTATCTCTCAACAACATATTCCATGAGCAAAAGCTCACTATTGCAGTAAACTCAGATGAATAGTAACCGGATTTGACCGTTGTCCACCCCGACAATTGTGGTGTTGCAAAACAATGCATTGTTCTTCAGCCACTTGCTGTAGAAGCTCAAATCGTTCCAAGCGGCATCCTTAATAGTGTGGTGACACTTGCAGTAGTGAAAATTAGCTTTTTGTCACTCTGGGTATTGAAACAGACGCTCCAATTTACACTTTAAATAGCGTAAAATGCTGTAAACATCAAGTTCAAAATGAGGGCAGGGCAATATCTGGATGTTACTTACATTTTAACTTTAAAATGAGAAAGATCTGTTGTCAGTGCCCTAAAAGTCACAGCACTCTCAGCGGGTTTCAGAGGGCCTTGCTTTTGTGATAAAATCTCAAATTCAGTGTGAGGCCTTAGAAAGAGCTCCTGAAAGCTCATCTGGTTATTATGCTGTACTTAAACATTCTGAATTCATCAAGGAAGTCCTGGAACGCCAGCTCATTAGAGTGGCTTTCATTAAAAAAGTCTTTCCACATGTGGTTTTCACTGCTTGTATCAAAGCACACATCAGACCTCCAGTGGTGTGTGTGTGTGTGTGTGTGTGTGTGTGTGTGTGTGTGTGTGTTCACACGGGTTCTGTTATGGTTCAGAAGCAGGAAACAGCAGACATAGTCCACGAATGCAATATTTAAAAGCTCTGAGTGGCACCCCTTGTTAAAGACGTTGAGGGTTTATATGCCACGGAATGACATCACAGATCAATGTGCCATATTTCCTGGTCACAAATCTGACACTCTCATCCCTGAATAAAAGGCAGCTGTCTTTCTGCTTAATGGAATGGCCTTTGCTTCAGTGTCAGGTTCTTAAGTGACCTCTCTCTCTCCTCTCTGCTGCCCTACTCGCTTCTTCTAGCAGAGGGCTGTGAGTGGTCCTCAATAACTTTTATAATGGTTAAAAGTGGTTTTCAAAAGGGGAAATGTCATTGAGGGAGCAGCTGAACATTTATGTGGAGGAAGTGCTTGTTCTTTCCAACAAGTTGTCATAACTAAAAGTATATGTAGGTAATACATCAGTACATAGCTAGCAAGGGCAAAATCTTCAGTTAGACATTGGGGGGACTAATGTCTAACAGATCAGCACAGTAAAATAACACTCTAATGGTCAATGTCGCTCATCTGCGAGGCTGTGCCTGTACTAGCTCCTATTTCTTTCGTCTTCTTAATTTAATTGTTTACATTTCACTTTGTTGAATATAACTTTTAATTGTTGCTGTAACTGATTTTTTCTATCAGCTGAACATTTTATCTCCTCTCAGTACTTCACTCATGGTTCTGATTATGTGTAGCAGCTAAGAGCGCGCCTCTTCCACTCGTAGTGTTAACCAGCTTCATGATAACATGTCAGTTTTAGTAATGAAGGTAACCCAAAGAGAGACCTCTGGACAACAGCTAGCGATATGGAGGATGGCAGTGTTGTCTGAGTAAAACAATGTCTTGGTGCTCACCTTGAACCAGCAACTCATCAGTCTGCTTTCTCTCAAATTTTCCTGGAGGTGGACCCCCAGACCCCCTAAATAATACTGTGGCCCCTGATTTTGAAAAAAATCCTAGATTGGCCCCTGAGTCAGGGATGTAGTCTTCAAGTGTTTCCGGCTTGATCATTGACAAGACCAGGCACAAAAGGTCCTGAGGTCCAATATTGTCTACATTTCAGCACAAATAACACTAATACAGTATATAGCTGAAAATAGTGTGAAAATGCATAAATACTGTTGACCCAGTTCATTAAAGACATGCAATTATGTGTAATGCTTTTAATAAATTCCTTAATGTATAATATTAACATATTCAATTGAGTCTGTTCAAATCTGAAACAAACAATCTGAACATCAATACACACCGATCATCCATAACTGTGTGACCACTGGCAGGTGAGTGAAGTACATTGATTATCTAGTTACCATGGCACCTGTCAGTGGGGGGGATATATTAGGCAGCAAGTGAACATTTTATCCTCTAAGCTGAAGCAGGAAAAATGGGCAAGCGTAGGGATGTGAGTGATTTTGACAAGGAACCAAACTGTGATGGCTAGACGACTGGGTCAGAGCATCTCCAACACTGCAGCTCTTGTTCCCGGCCTGCAGTGGTCAGAACCCACCAATGGCTGTGGCTCAGAGGGTAGTGTGGTCGTCCTTTAACCCCAGGGCTGGTTCGATCCCACATCCCTGTCCACATGTCGAAGTGTCACTGGGAACTCCAAGTTGCCCCCGGTGTGTGAATGTGTGCGTGAATGGGTGAATAAGACTACTGTTAAAAGCTTAGATTACTGCTACAGCAGTAGAACAGTTTCAACGGTTGACAAGTGCTATATAAGTAAGAGACCATTTATCAAAAGTGGTCCAAGGAAGGTGAACCGGTGACAGGTTCATGGATGGCCAAGGATCATTGATGCGAGTGGGGAGCGAAGGCTGGCCCGTGTGGTCCGATCCAACAGAAAAGTTACTGTAGCTCAAACTGCTGAAAAGGTTAATACTGGTTCTGATAGGAAGGTGTCAGTTTGTTGCACATGTTCATCATGTTATGGCTGATCGGTGTATATATTTTGTCCCGTACCCTGACAAGTAGAAACACAGTAAGTTTGCTGCCTTTTTTTTTTCTAAACATCTGCCCTTCTCTAAGTGCTATGTTGAAATGAATTATACTGTTAGAATATTAAATATGAATTCAAATGAATATACTCCAATTGCTGAGTGCTTTTTCACACATGCATGTACTAGTCAAAAGCCCACCGAAAAACACTTCAGTTTACAATGTGTGGCTCATGCTTGGTTTGTTTTTTCTTCATTGTTCCTTTAGTTTTTGGCCGTTAGGCAGGAAGAATATTATTTGTTGTTTAAAAACATGCAAGTAATCACCCAGTCACTTGACAGGTCACCTAGTAAGCTGAATATTGGTCAGTATAAAGAGACACAAAGTATTGCTTATAACTGGGGTAAAAAAGAATCTCTATAAAATAAACACCATACCTTTTGCTATGAGGATTCTGAAATCCTAGTATTTTGTGGTAATTAGTAAAACAATCTAATTGCATAAGGACACCCAACGTAAATATGCAAAGATTTTAAGAGAACTATCTGAAAAATTGTCATGTTGGGAAGTCAGTTTGAAATATGCTTGGACACCCTAAAATTGAAGGTGGCGCCAAAGATAGTTTTCCTCCAAAGTTGATATTTGCCCTTGACCTACATTTATTGAACATTGCAGATGTTGCCATAATCACCACAATTACTTTCAATTTGCCATCATCCCCTTTCTCCTTGGCGAATTAGAGAGAACTGCAAATGAACAAGACTGCAGAGATGGTCCCTATGAATTTTAAGTGTCATTCCCCCTATTTAGATTAGATGAGCCGCAGGTCACCTTTTCCAGTGTTCAGACTTTCTAAAGTCTTTAGCTCATCTGCAGGGAAACGATCATCAGCCTCAGCGGAATATGTAAGATTAGTTATGCAATGTCAATTACATCAGTCATCAGTTATGCCACAGTGAACATTAGATCAGGTCTGAGTGATGGTGGGATATTCTTCATGACCTTCCACTGGTGATATCTCTCAATTTTTTATTTTTTTTGCCTCTTTCTTGGGCCAGACAGCGGCCCAGGGGCACAGGAGGTTTCTGTTTCAAGAAGGCACAGTGTCAGGTCCTCTCCGAGCTCTAGGGACAAAAACCAAAGTGGACAGCTGCCGATGTCTGAATGCCCTGGCACACAGGAAATGGCTAAGAGACACACACATAACTGTCTGCTGGCATTAGTATGAGTGACAGTCTTACCACTTTCAGAGTCGCATGGACATGCATCTCCATGTCAAAGAGGAAATGATACTGAACTACAGGTAGGTGATACAGACACTTAAGGCAACCGTGGCCTCAGCAAAGTGATGTGTTTACAGTGGTAGATGGGAACCACTGACCATGGACGTATATATAAAAACCAAGCCCACAAGGACAGCGCTGGGCTTTGCACTGATTTCCGGTGTGGCCACAGTCAAGATATTACTTGTATGCAGGAATTCATCTGGCTTCATTAGAGAAGGACTCTAATGCACTTGTGCAATGTGCTCAAACATGCAGATGGATTGGGAACAAACTTGGAGCATTTTCTCTAGTTCCTTAATTACAGTCATAATTAGAACTAATACAGTGATCTGAGGTGGCACTCATTCATTCCACTACAAGTTAGTCTCGCAGTACCTTTACCAAAGCAGTTAACCAAAGAGGTTTTTGTCTCTTCCTAAATGGCTTCCACATTATACAGCCATGATCCTAGGGGGTGTTTCCCATTGACTTTATAATAGGACTTAGTCTGTAGCCATGTACATCTGTAAGGCTGTACGTAGCTCAAATTTAAAATATCCTGGCAATACATCCTATAGTTGTTGATATTTAACTCTCATTGAAAAGTGGTGGACCGACCAACATTGTCAACACAAAGCGTAACAATTAATCTTGTTTGCCAATATATCCTCTCAACAATGTTACAGGTGTCTTTTATAATGGCAGTCTTCAGGAAAATGCTTTCTGGGTCCCAGGGTATATTTTGTTGCAGTACTGCAGTTGGCCACTGTGGAAACTGGCAGCAAGCCTGACTCTGCCACATTATATCTGGCCCCACTGTCGTCATTATCAGTGGCCCTTGTGGCCAAACTGACCATTTTCAATTTGTGGCAGTTGGTGAGAAGTTAAAGCTGTCTGACTGACATCCTGTGGAATCAATGATTTTACCCATCTAGTGCAGTCTCTTCTTAGTTTTTTGCCTTTGACCTCTCTTTCCTTCTATTAGAAGACTACTGCTGACAACCAGTGTGGAGCAAAGCTAAACCCTCTACTGCCAGTTGCAATTTTTCTCAATTTGTATCCCAAGCAGTGGTCACGCTGAAACTGTTTGTTTTGTTCATCTCACCACCGCGGTCTCTAGAGTGCAGGTTACTCACTAGTTATTTCCTCTCACGCTGATGCAGAATGTACATGCATGTTGGCTATCAGTTGGCTTGGGTTTTTTTTTTTGCCTTGCATGGTGTTAAAGTGCAACTTTTAACTGAGCACGCGAGGCGATGTGAGGCAACACATCAGTTCTATATACTGGCCTCAGTTTGTCAGTCCCAAAATCCTCGAAAATATAGGAAGAGAGCTGTTTCTCCGGAAAAAGCCGTCATACTAAATGACTACTTTTTCTTCCTCCAAGAAACTTCAGCTGAGGTTTGCTTGGCTTGCATCACCCATCCAGTCTCTGTAAATACACGGGTATATTGATTGAAAACAGTCAGAGTGTGGACTCATCCTTTTGATCTTTCTGCCGCTCTACTATGCAGTGTTCCCCATCCACAGTCAGGTCATTAATCTTCCCGTTATTGGATAAACGCAGTGACATCTCTCCATAAAATGGCACTTAATTTATGCATTATTTATGCCTCATTTATGTGCTCAGGTCCGCCAACTATTTATCAAATGTCCCCTCTTATGTCAAAACATGGAAATTGAGTGCCGTTGCTCAAGATACTCGCAGGAAACACATCAGTGGACAGTCACTAGGGACCACTCACTGTCACAATAAAGTCTCATCCTGGTGACGGTGTGGCAGGAGGAGCTGCTTTTTAGCTAACTGGCAACCACAACAGGGACATTGCACAACGTGATGCAATGCGGTTCAACGTAGATGAATGCAGAAGACATTTTTCCTCTATGATTAAAGCTTTTGTGCTCTATCGCAGATGAAAGCATGCATGTATGTTTGAAGCGCTGTTTGTATGCACCGATTTCCCCAACAAGGCTAAACAATGAATAATTCAAGCAATGGAAACACTTTAACCCCATAAATGGGCCATACATGAAGAGACCCCCTCACGCTGACTGTGTGCAGCAGTGTGTGACAAGACTGAAGGCGCCACTACTCCGTCCTCAACCCCCCTCCGTCCTCACCCCCCGTCTATCTTCCCTGCATCGCCTCAGAAGCAAGATGTGTGTCACACTTCACAGAGCACCCAGACGCACTCACCTGCACTGCTACTGCAGCTATACGCATCACCAGCCAGCATCTCCACGGGAACCGAACTCTCTGGATAACCCCGGCAACCTCAGCTGTCAATCTGAATTCAACTCCAACTGAAAGCCAGTTTCTGACATATTTCACTTTGGCTTCTTCATAATGCCTCGGTATACAACTCTGAATTTTGAACTCTAGAGACCTCAGGAAATAGCCTGAAATGGAGGCTAAAGAAAGAGGACAGAAATTATTTAAGGACAGATTGATAAATACACTTCTGCAATGACCCTGCAGGGGTTTTTAACAAATGGTTTTTATTGCATTTTTCATGCAGCAGCACAGTGAGAGGCAGAGAACACCAGCACGAATATGCCTGTATTCCATTGTTGGAACTTAACAAACAACTTCTGACCTGACACTTTCTATGACCTCATCCTGTGTTTCGAAACACTGTCCACATGGGTAGTTTGATTGTTGTATGATGGTTTGTTTGATTTCTATAATCTCTATTTATTACCTCCCCCGATTTGCTGTGTGGTGTATCTCCAATTAGCTATGTGCCATATCCTCTGATATACCTTTTTGTTTCTTACGGACAATTATAGCTCCCTCTTCTCCCCAAATGCTTCCCAGGGCTTGGAGGTCCAAGACACACATTCCAATGCTTGTGTTTGTTAAAAAAATGCTGTTTTCATTACAGATGAGGAGGTAAATGGTAGTTATGATTTGGGTTGTTGTTGTTGCCCTTGTTGCGATGTGATGACACATTTGCACGACCAATTGAAAGCACCGCTGGCAGCACCTGAATACCATAGATCTACTGTCACCTTCCGAGCGTGTTTTTTTCAAGCACTGCTTACATGCACAAATGGCGGCAGCGTCACATTTCACAAATGATTGTTATTTGCAAATTGTGGATCAATTTGTACGGCCTACACGGCGCTCGTATGCTCCTGCATGGTGCAAGTGCGCTCTCCCTCAGCAGATGATGCATCTGCATCTTATGTAAACTACAGCAGATGTAGGAGAACTTACAGCACTTGACCGGCATAAAAATGACATAAAGCAAAGGGTAACGAGGGCACAGATGTTTCCTTCTTAAAGAAAGAAAGCATCTGTTTATCTCTTTGCTTCACTTACTCCACCATCTAGACTAAATGACGAATGTTTCCAAGCTATCTTCAGACTGCACATTAACATCGCTCTTCTTTCATTTAATTTAGGACTGTTGTAAACTCGCGAATTACATTTATAGCGGATTTGCCGATGGAAATAGAAAATAACCCAAATTGTATTTGTATTCCTAATTTGCTCTGGTGCATATTAATGTGCTGATTCAAAAACAATTTATCCCTGCTGAAATTCAAATGTGATGAAAAGGGTGGTGAAACCCAATGATGTGGTCTATTTCATTATTTTGATATTGATCCAAGGAACACAGGGGACTTTAAGCTGGCACGCTTGCCAGAGGCGGGTGATTTAGAGGGTGTTGAGCGCATGAAAAGAGAGCACTGTTTGGCCCAAGAAGTAATTAAAATCTTAAACTTTTGATTTTCCCCTTGACGTTTGCTTGAAAATAGAAAGTATATGTATAATCCATAACTGTTTAACTTACTTACAGACATGGCTCCATTGGACTGCACTGAAATATTCTAGATGTTCTTTCCATAGTTTCATACACATTTCTCCACAATACATACATACAAAAAGTCATATTTTGTATTTTTGGAAGCTTTGGGATCCCCAGTAGGATTTTGAATAAAGTTTTGTGAGTTTGAACAAAACAGCATGGGTTTGTAAAGACAGTCACTAGTGTGCCCAGTAGCATTTACAGGCTTTATCAATATTCAAACCATGCTCCATACACAATTAACACGGAGTCGAGGTGTTAATAAAATCTCAATTTCTGTAACATAATTTCATGCCACTAAGGTAATGTCAGGAGTAGCCTGTGGACATCAGTAGCTGTGACACTGGGAAGTGAATTATCAGAGTATTTACAGTGTAATTATTTTTGTGATCCCCTTGCAAGGCTTCACGTTCCCAAAATGCAGCACTGTATGTTGTTTATTTACAAGGCTCTATGGCAAAACCTCTGACCTCTGGTGACATTTAAATACAGCACTTACAATGTCAGGTCACAGGACATTTCAACAATTAGTTGTACCTCTTGTTCACACTGTATTTGGAAAAAGTGGGTTCAGAAACTATTCAACAAATATGAAGTCACATTCACTAAATTCACTTTTTTAAAACTTTTTTGTTTTGACATTTTAAAAAGTTGTACTGATGTAACTTGTCACAGCCCGGCTCAAACTCTGCGTAGGGATCAGCGAGACAACACGAGCTTGCGGCTAAGAAAAGTAATTTATTGTACAAAAACACAAGTCAACTAATACAACGTAAACCAAAACCAGATGCTGCCGCCATGCCTGCCGGGGGAGCGGAGATCTTCCAGAGGGCGGAAGACTGCGGAAGGAGGGAGGTATTTATAGATCAGAGCACACCGGGCCCAGGTGTAGCTCATGTAGCTCAACACGACCAACAGACACAGGAACACCTGGTGTCAGGGCGGAGGGGGTCGTCACAATTTGCAATTTGCACACTTGCAATTGCGTTTGTCTGTGAATGATCTGTGCGTCCATCTAAGCTTAAACTGTACGTGTATATATATATTTTTGTAAACGGGTCTCTCTAGAAAAGGAGATCCCAATCTAAATGAGACTACCTGTTTAAATTAAGGATTAAATAAATAAGAAAAATATGGTGTTTTCCTTTGCTTGTCTCCCCCCAACAATGTTCAGATGACACCTGCAGTGTAAACTGTTTAACTCACCTGTTGATTATCGAGGTTGTAACCAGGATGCATCCAGTGGGAAATGTTTATTGAGGAGGAGGAGGAGCTATTAATACTACTATATAATCAAACAATTCCTCTGTATTAAATATGTTTACAGTGGCCACTATAGTAATTCACATAAGCAGCATTGGCAAAAGAGAAGGCCCTTGAGTGTTGGTTTGGCCATACATTTATTATAAAGTGTCTCCTTGATGAAAGGAAGAAGAAATACGACTGGACTGAACGTGTACCCTCTGGCCTTGGGCCTGTTTATTAATACACATTACTTTTTAATGTCTCATAGTAAATAATGTATTGGAATTGTGACAATATGCAACTTGGCCATTACCTGCAGGCTATCCGATTGACGGCAGAGGCCAGAACAGACCTTGGCCCCTTGATGACAACATGAAGCTATAAATTAAAGCTCAGATGCTAACAGTGAGAATTTACAATGCAAGAAACACAGGGGATGATACGAGCACTATGTGTAGCTTCTACCATTGGTGCTGAAGCGGTATCTGACCTTACTGTACATCTCCATTTACCCGGGATAATGCCTCCAGTTTGCCTCCATTCTCTACTCAGACAAATCGGTAAATATTTTCATGTTAAAAAAGACTCATGGGGAATACAGTACAGTTTGTCAGACATCATTCAAAAGTAATTATTAGTGCAGCCAATATGTCCGGTGTCACCATTTCCCCCAAACCACTTACTGGCACAGCTTATCAATTGCAATTCCACAAATGTAATTAGCATGCTGCCCATGCTTGTGGCAAGCGCCATGTCATCAATTTAAAATGTTTTTGGGTTTAAAAGACTTCTCTCGGTGAGAATATCTAAACACGAAACAGCAATTTGCACAGATAACATGAAGGACAAAATTGCCTCCCTCTTCATTACACTTCAGTGGGCCTGAACAACTACGAGCCGAAGAAGCGGCGATCTACCTAAAGTGCAGAAATGTTTTGGATTGACCAACTGAATCAATCAAAACATCCATCACACTGTACAGACTTCATGGTTCAACTTCGGCCTTTCATACTTGCCATACTCTAGTCACTTTATTGAATGGTAATAATTTAGGAAAAATCTGTAAAGTACACGTTTCTCTGCAAAACCTCTAATAAATATTTCCGTTAATGTATTTTTTTTTTTACTTTATTTGAATTAAATAACATTTATTTTAAATAAATGTTATGGTTTTATAGTATTTTATGGCCATATTCCCAGCTCTGACCTCCTTGTCACTTTAGTCTGAAACACTGCTAAAAGCTGCTGTGGGGTGTGACGCACTACAAACAGGGTAAAGAACCCAGAACCAAGTTTTAATAAGTTGCCGAACCCAAAAACTGAACGTTTACAAAGACAAGAGTGGCTACAGACGTGAGGCATCAGCAGGAAGAATGGGAGCACTGTGGGATCCTGACACTCAGTATGTCTATGTGTGCAGCAAGCATTCTGTCACTCGCCAGTAAAATGTCCAAATGTCAGTTTTAGGCTAACTATACTGCTGTAAGTTAAGCTAAATCATTTTGACAGTATGAAACTGGAATGGAATCTGGCTGAATCAGAAAGTTCTGCAGTACTATGTTTGCAGGTGCCTTAGCTAACTACAGTAACTTGGCCTGAGAAGGGACACTGAGGGAGACTCACAATACTGGGTTTATCCCCTCTGGTAGACATATGGTGCAAAAACAACACTCTGACATGCTGAGAGCTAATGTTTTTTGCTAGATGCAGGCTTTTTGTTAGCTTTTCAGCCGTTGGATGCATATTGTGGCGCAGGTTGTTTTCTCCTGCGGTGGGCGTGGCTTTCAGAGCGTGACACGTCGCGTTCCGTCTCTAAGGCTTCGAAAATAATACCCAAGTTGTAAGAAACTGGAATGGAATACATACATACATACAACATCCTCACGAAACGGTAAACTGAAGCCAGAAGAGTGTTCAAGAAGAGATTTTATAATGAATTAAAGGATATTTTCGTTCCACCTCTGTTGATTCCGCCTGCATGACTCAGTCGAACCCACCTACTTAACACAAACACATGCTGTACCCTCTGCAACACTCATTCTGAGGTTCAATTCGTTTTCATATTTAACCTGACCTTAATTTGTTGCATTGACTGCTGATGCTGTGTTCTACTTCCCAACCTAAACTCATCTTTGAATGCATGAGCAGAACACAATGTAGGTGTGAAAAGAAAAAAAAAAAGAAACAAAAAATGGTGCCCTGACCAAGTGTGGGCTGGCACTGAATATTGTTAGGAATAATGATGAGCGCGAGACACGGTGGGAATGAAAAGGCGGACTTCAGATCGTTTTTGAATAAAAAAAAATAGAAGCTGCGATTTCAACGAGAGCGTGAGAGGGAAAATTAACATGCGGCAGCCAAGTGTGGGCTGCCTT
Organism: Gadopsis marmoratus; assembly: GCA_036023855.1. Lineage (NCBI taxonomy): Eukaryota > Metazoa > Chordata > Actinopteri > Centrarchiformes > Percichthyidae > Gadopsis > Gadopsis marmoratus. The sequence continues at coordinate 97,040 of JAVQJF010003508.1, forward strand.
GGCATTGAGCACTACGCCTAAAAGCAGGAGAGAGGTCTATATGTATGTATTCATACTGTGGGCATCAAGCAAGACTGGCAGGGGTTGTCGAGAGCATCTGTTCTCAGTGTAATGAGCGTGTGTGTGTGTTCCCCCCCCCTCCTCCTCTTACACGCTATCATCATTATCAGTGTTTAATTCGAGACATCCCAACCTGGTTGTTGCGTATGCTGCTGATGGTCAGGGTAGAAGGGGGGGGGGGTGCACGACACAAACGGGCAGACTCAACACAGATGTGGGGCAGGGCCGAGCAGAAAGGGGCAAACGTGACCTCTGCGCGCAGATGATCTCATGTACCACATGGTGGCAGTGAACCAGTTCTGGGAAACAAAGTGAGGTATACACCTGCACGGTGAGGCGCTGGATTGCTAGGAATAAAGAGAAAGAGGTGAAGCTGCAGACTCTTTCAGCTTAAATGAATTATGTATTAGAATAGAACCAACAGTCTGACAAGGCTGTCCGGTGTACGCGATGAAGAAAGGCTTGTAGAGAAATTATGCGTCAGAGCTAAACAAGTGTGCCACTTTCACCTGTTCCATTTCTTTTGTCTGTCACAATCTTTTAACATTTACTTATCTGACATTTAAGTATTTGGCTCTTTTCTGCTGTTCTCAAAAGTACAGTTCTGTGCAGACAACGGCGGATGATGTGGTCGTTTGGGCTAATTTCAAAAAAATGAAAAGACGTTATATCAATAATGTCACTATGACTGCATGATTGATTATATTATATTTAATGTGTTTTCTGTGCACTTATTTAATTGCACTTTTAATCTAGTATATGTAGTTTAATAACTTTCATTAAATCCTTTCATTTTATTTTCAGTTCCTCAACTTCATGTCATGTCTTTAATGTGTTCAGTTTCAGAAATGACTGCCAAATAAAGACATTTTTCAAGATTCAGCATGTTAGGACAATAAAACTGTTTTAAATGTTGAGCAAGCACACGTTCATGTTCTTGATACAAGTTTGCCTTTTGTTGTTGAACACAAATGCAAAATGACTATTGAGCATTACTGGCTCCTCATGTTTTTCAGTCCTCCACCTTCAAATGAGATATTTTATGATAAATTACAACTCATTATCGTTATACACCCAATCACAAACTGAGCGCAAACGGAATTGGCAAGACTGTATCTCCAAATAGGCATAATGCAGCTAATATGGTGATCAATAAGGTTTCATCTCATGTCATGTACACAGCTGTGCTACTTTTCACACACAATCCATAAACAATGGCATGTGGAGGTTATTATTATTTTAAATCTTTCATCAAGCTTCATTATTCAGCCTGACAATTTTTTACGCATGGCAATTTTCCACTTCATTGCCCAGTTTTTATTATAAGCAGACTAACCAGCATCCCAGCCAGCACGTCTATATCGGGCCCATGGGATTCAACAGTGGTCTTTATGGCCTTTGAGACAACATATGCCGAGTAGGGACAATTTACCTGACATCCTTATGGGTTAAACATTCGAGTTGCCCCAGGCAAACTGACACAGGATAATTGCACAGGCATAGAGGAGGGCATCTATGGATTCATCATGGGGAAAGACTGTGGGGTGAATGGACATATTATCTTAGAGGCACTTGGCTCACCAGTCTGGGTTATAGATTAACATAACCATATGGGTCATATTGTTGTGATGCCTAAGTCATTGGCTTCAATTTATACAGAGTCCACTCAGAGAATCCTTCTTGGTCACTCTCCATCACAACTTTAAACTGTGCCTATTAAAACACTGGTCCACCTCCTACAGGAGCCTGTTTATAGAAGTAGACAAGGTTAGTGAAAGTAGTTTTTACAAAAACCTTTACATAGATCCTGACACTGGAGACTGGAGTTGCTGTGTCATGTGAAATGGGTAAAGACTTATGCTGCATCATTTTAAGTAATATACATTTTTTTTGTTTATTTAACATCAGTCATATAAGGATACAATAAAATATATTTGAAATACCATTTGTAGTGCAAACAAGCTTCAGTTATGTCACATTTTATCTTAAATGAGCAGCTCAGTTGCTTTTTCTATGCGATGATGAGTGTCCTCTTTCAGCAAAAAATATATAACTTGCGTGTGATTTATGGACACAAACACTGGTTAGAAATCCATCAACTGTAAAAAAAAATATCTGGGTATTTCTGGAAGAAAACCTCCTCAAAAACAATCACAGTAAACATTCTGTGGGCCCTGGTTCAAGAGCTCTTAACCTGACACAGCGACTCACCTCTCTTCATATGACATCCAATCTGTCAAGCAGCACAATTGATAGTTTGATCGTTCTCATCAAAATTCACCCCTTGACCCCCCTCCGACATACCGTGTGCGTTGCCGTTGTTCCTTGAGGACAGTTAAGGGGATGCTGAGTCAGGCGGTCGTTGGAGGTGACGAATGTCTCTCCATTGACGTTGCGCAGATGATTTACAAGCCCAGTTAACCGAGGAGGTCTGCCAGGCAGCGACTGGAAGTGTGCGTGCGTGTGTGCAGTGGAAAAATGCAAAGGAGAGTAAACACGTATAAATCAGTTCATCCACAATTTTGTTTGAACTTGGGCTTACCCGGTGTTATTCTAAGCGACACTATGAGAAAGATTATGATAAAATGCTACTTACTACAGATGCAAACAAAAGGAAAACACAAAAACACAAGCCCAAACTCTCTTCTTCGTTATTGATTTAATGTATGAACCCGTAGACCCCTCAGAGGATGCTGATCTGACTGGTCAAGTGGAAATAAAAACATAATAACGTGGAGAAAAAATACTTTACCTGAAGCACACTGGATAACGCCTACTGTATGTGCTAAATCTTAAAAAAACTAAACAAAAAATATCTTGAACAACTGGGAGAATCTGGTCTATAGGTAGAATTGTGTTGATATTATGTGATGCAATCCAGCCTGCACTACAGATGCCCATATTTTGCCCACTCAGAAGATTCCATGAGTCATTCTCATTTTACCACAGAGCTCAACACCCACTTGTTTCACTGTCTTGGCTTCAGCAATAACATGCCAAAATATTTAGACTGCAAAAAGTAACACACCACTCGTCAGAAAATAGTGCACCTAGATACAGAATGTGGGGCTTGAGTTTCCTCATCCAGCAAGATGGCTTTTATTGATTTGCACGTGGAAAGAACAACAACATAGAGGTCTAGTGAGAAGACTAGGTCACATACTAGCTGCTTTTTCAACAGCATTTCAAAACCTACATTTCACTGCAGCACGCCCTATAATCCATCTGCTACATGTTCATGCAGAGCTATTTAAATGCTGTTGAAACAACCTTAAAATGATTCAATGTCCATTTTCAATTAAATATTGCCAAATTTGATCTTAGAGACTGTATGTCTTTTCACCTTCACGGTCACAGGTTGTCATTGTCATTTTGATTGGTGGCCAAAGTCAAGAGGGCAGGTGTATAATGTGAGCCAGCGTGAGGACAGACGCCAGCGGGACAGAGGGAGGGGAAATGCTACTTTGCTGCTAAAGAAGCTAAAAAAAAAAAAGGGCAACGTTTTGTTGACAGTGAATGATCCCTCATCTTTGATGTATTTTTGTTAGCTTGTGTTTGCATGTATTTGTTAATCTAAAAGAACTGAAACCAACGCGGGGCTGGAGGGAATGAGTGGAATTAGTCAGGTAAGGCCTGCATCCTTTCCTGTGTTGGAAATAATGGAAATTAGCATATAATTTCTTGTCAGTTAGTAACCTGCACAGCCACAAGGCTTAGTGGTATGCAATCCCTTAGACCAAACAACACATCTTTTACCAGTACTACCTGTGAGGTGATAACCTGCACATTACCAAAACTACGCTTACTAGGCATTCATTGGCATGATATTATACTCATCGCCACCATTGCAACCAGTTATCAATTATTTATTAAGCAGAGAAGTTTTTAACTGTATAGATGTAGATAACAAATAGCCACACTTTACCACTCCCCCACATAATCTCCTTTCCTTTCCTCTCCCTCCAATTTGAGTTTCTTCTCATCCTCCTCTCATTCCTCCTGCCGATACTGTTGCCTCTCCGTCAATCCATCAAAGCATGTTCGGCCTGCACTGACTGACTTACTGACAGGATACGTTGTCATGCTTAATGAAGTGATTTAACATCCATGTGAAAAAAAAAAAAAAATGGCATTCTGATGAATTTCCTCAGAAACCAGTTGGAGATCCCATAGTGGGACATTCTGGAGTAGTCAGGATGTGGCAGAAATGAAGCTCTCAATATATTTTCCAGTGAGTTTAGAGAGAACGGCAAGAGCTACACTGACTTGGATCTTGGAAGTGATTGCTAGATGGATAGATGTAAGGATGGGTAAATGTGCACCATTCCATTTTTGCTCAAGAGATAACAGAACCACTACGACAGGTAAGATTTGAGGATCAGTCCGGGGCATTTACAAAGATACCATCCAAACTCCTCAGTCTTTCTCAGCATTATACCTCTACGTATATAAGAAGTGTAGCTCCATTTAAACCAGCACTTGCCAGAATATTAATTCAAAAGGAAATCATCACTCAAGGGTAGCTTTAGGTCTATCGTTGCTCAAAATCTTTTAATGTTACAAACGGTTTTCTGTCTAATGCTTCAAGACAACCTTTTGATGCCATAGGGTCCTTAGATACTAAGAAGTCTAGATCAAGCGAGGGTTAACACTTTAAATTTTTAAAGTTTTTGACTCCAACAGAGAAGAGTGAACTTTCACACAGAGAAAGCTGGGGTTGATAGCCCCCAAAATGTCACTGAAGCAAGAGGGAATGTCTCTAGGACTGGAGGATCGTGTTTAATGCGACATGGCATTAATACAAACTGACAACTTCCTGATGATCAATGAGCTAATCCCAGTGGTCTGTGGGGGAGCTAAGCGGTCCATCGCACCAGGTAGGACACTAAAATGTCCCCACATGCAAAGATAATAGCAAAAATGTATTAAAGGCAGTCTACTCCAAACATCCTAATCTCAGTTAGCAATAGTGTGTTTAAGAAATAACAGAAGTTGGACATTAAATTGCAGAGAATGGACTGTGGTTTGGTGGGAGGGGCCAGATACTAGCGGCTGTTCGTATTTACAGAACTGACAATAAAACGTGGGCTACTAGTAATGTCTACGTCCAAATCTTTCACAGGTTTTGCGCAATTTTCAAAAACGTTTGCACACAATTACATGCAAATCCATCAACTGCAGCAAGTATACCAGATGTAGCTACAGCAGTGATTTTTGTGGACAGATGAAGCCACAGCAGCGCTACTGGACTGTGAGTGCACAGGCTGGCACATGTTCAGAGATGCCTCTACCCAGGAGAACCTCAGTGATCTTGAGGATTATACGTCATCACTGACATCAACGTACCTCAGCAGATGTGTTGATGATGTGGCGATGACACAGACAAAAATGTAATTCCCAAACCAGGACGCCTGGATAAATGGAGAGGTTAGAGCTATCCAGAGCCAAAAGAGCTGCCTTTCGGTCAGGAACAGGGAAGCCTACAGCACCGCCGGAGCGAGCCTGAAAGCTGGCATCAAGGAGGAAAAGCGGAGGCATCAGGAGAGACTGAAACACACCAGCAACACCGAAGACACGTGGCAGGCAATCCAGACCATCACAGGCTCCAAAGGCAGGATGTCATGTGTGAGGCCACGTTGCCAGATGAACTTAACACCTTTTGTGCTCGCTTTGATCTCCTCAGCACAGAGTCAGCTGCAAAGTGAACTCAACCTCCAGAGGATGGGCTGTCAGGATCCACAGCGGATGTGAGGAGAACCCTGCTGAGAGGGAATATGAGTAAAGTTACTGGGCCTGACAACATCCCTGGCCGTGTACTAAGAATCACTTCGTTTCGTAACAAAACATTTATTGTAAAACATTTGCAGGACCATGCTGTGAACAATATGACAGGCAGCAGGAGTTTATCCACCCTTGTTTTTTCCCTCTTGGTCTGTATTTTAGGATGGCCTACCTACTTCTTTGTGCTAACCACACCCCAGGTAGTTCACTACCAGCTTTTATTTGAGAAAATACAGTATTTTTGTGAAATGTAATTTAACATTTCCTGATTCACATTATTATCAAACAATATTTTGATCAACTGCCAAAGCAGCTGTCGGCCGCATTCCATTTGACCTATTTATACTTAATTCTAAAAGGTTCACGTATTCAAGCTAACAGTTAGTTTTGTCTGTTCAGTTAGCAATGCTAACAGATACATCTGCAGTGACTGGGTGTAAATATTACTAAGAACTAATCTTTTCAGAAGAACTAGTTCCTTTGGTGTAATAATTTGCATTGTGTAGATGATCCTCTCAATAAGCACAAATGTTATAACTAGACTAAGTTAAACTTACAGACAACTAGAGCTGTTTGTCAGCTGCACAAGGGCAAACAAGTGTCCTTGGCCAGACTCAACCTAGTGATATTAATGCATCCCACATCACATTACCTGACTCTGCCTCTGCTCACAAATCATTACTCTTAATTGTCTGTCTTTCTGGTGGAGCAGGGGCAAGTTAACAGGAAGTCGAAGTCAGACACTAGCGCTTTGTACATAGTGGAAAATGCAGAAGCATGTACTGCAATGTCATTGCTTATTTTAAAAAATCCATTAGCTATTCTCTTTATCAATATGGTGATATATGGAGTTCAGGCTGTGGAGCGAATATGTGTAGTTTGTTTTTTTTCTTTTTCGCAATACTTTGGCTTTTTTACTTTCTGGTAATTTTCAGTCACTTTTTCTGCGCAGACTGAAAATATGTTTAAAACAGGAGAGGGTAAGTGTACCTACTCTCAGGGTTTGTGCCAGGCATTAAAAATAAGAGATTTATGATAGTTTTAGTGGACAGGGCTCTCAGCTAGAACAGGAAAGTGTCCCTGCAGCAGAGAAGTATAGTTTTGTGGCCATGAGACCTCAAAGAGTCCCAGTTCACCAGAGCTTTATTCAGGTATGTTGGCAGATTTCCCCTAACCTCTGTACAGGTGGTATATGGCCTGACTATCTGCTGTGACGATTCCTTATTAACACTTAGCATGTTAGTCCTTTCCCCCCTCCCCTCCTCTGTTTCCTTTCTTTTCATACCTCTACTTTGTCTAACAGTACAGACAGGTAGAGGGGTGTTTAACTTATGGGAGAGGACATAAATTCACAAAGCTCCCCCAGGCAAGGTCTCTCTGCCACAAGCTCATTTCTCATCACTTTGCATAAAGTCAGCAGTCTTAACTTCATAATTACACAGGGCGTCAGTGACTGTGGCTAAAGATAATGCTTTTTACAGGTATGGCTGCTTCAAAGGCACATTATAATGTTGAAAGTCCAATAAGTACCAACACTGATACCTAATTCTGGTTATTTGAGGCTTTAAAAGCAAGAAAACATGTCAGTAATATATAATATTTTGTTTTATTATGCGAATACATGACTGAGAAATGTACCTGGAATTAAGTTTCCTTCCAGTGTCATACAAGATGAGACATAATGACAGCTGTTATTTGTGTGGGTTCCTGATATGGTTATATTATGTTATTACCTGTGCTGTGATGGCGTGGTTTCAAATACAGTAGTCATGGTGTTTCCAAAGAGCCAAGTCAGACCCAAGATGCATTTATGAAATTCCACTTGTGCATATTTTACTTTAACATAGTTACCCTACTAACATCTACACCAATATATCATGCATACAATGCTTAGCTAACAGCAGCCCTATCACTTCCCCAAAATAGATACTTGCTTATATCTTGGAAAATAGACATAATTTACCTACAATAAGTCTATAACCTGCAACATATAGTGATGACCTTTACAGACAATAGGTTAATCATTTTCAGTTAACAGATCAGAGAAAGGTAATAACACACATTTCCACCAGGCCCTCTCATTTTCCTGTGTCTATATATATTCATGGAGCAATACATGTCAGAACAAGAGCTTGTTTCCTGCTTTTGGAAACATTTTAAACTTGAGTAGATGTCTTTAGCTTAATTTGCGCCACCTAGAGACCTTCCGTGTCAGTTTGCTCGTCTTTTGTGCCTCTACATCTAGGTTAGATAATTTAGATTTAATTCCTATGGGTCTTTGGCTCGTTTCTTTTAGGTTACAAGAACAGTGTACTCACAGTCTACGAACAATCAGATGATCAAACAGTTTGTAACCAAGTCAGTTATTTAACACCATTTTATTTGGAGGTAAAACTGAGGTGAGTGCGCTCAGACTGCCATGTCTCATTGTATAGGAAACCTGCGCGTGCCCACGACTATGAAAGGTGCTGTTAATGAAAAATGAACCAGTAAGTAAGTGAGAATGACATGAAATAGGACCCAAGTTAACGAACTAGAATGAACCTTTACCTTTGTATTCAAATGTTTGTTCCATCTGAAAGCACCATAGTTCTTTAGATGGCACAAACACAAAACTTTACTCATTCTGATCCCAATGCGTCCGGTGTGCGTTTACACACGGCATTATCCAGATAAAGTATCCAGATTGAATCTTAATGCCAGGTGTAAACGGCGAATTAGCTTATGGCTAAACATACCTCTCAGCCCGACCTATTGTTCATACAGCCTTCGTAAAAACACTTCTCAAGGTTGTTTTCTTTAATGAGAGTGAATCGGTGACTCATTTTTATTTTTATTTAGTTTCTTGTTTTGATTTCAGGTGAAAATAACAAGACTTAGTAAAAAAAATAAAATAAACCTGTTCTATGGTAACCTCACGCAGAACTGAAAGTTTTTCTGCTTTCTAATCGTACATTCATTGGGTACAACTTAAATCATACAATATGTGGACTATAAGATGGTAGCAGAGCTGTCTGCTTCACGCAGTCGATGCTTGTAGTAAAGTAAATGTCCTCTGGTCATTTTCAAACTGTTGCAAAACAGGAAAAGAGAGACAGTAAAATCAGTCTTTGTATGTGTTCCATATGCATTTTAATAGCTGTTCTGGGCTGTTTTTAGTTTTTAGAATGGTTTCGCACTATGAATCGCCTGTCGGACAGTAATAGCACAGTATGGTGAGTGTGAGCTCAATACTAGAGCGAGGGAAATAATCAGCGATGTAAAACAGAGAAAGAGAAAATAAAGGAGAGGACAGAGAAAGATATAAGTGGGAAGACAGGACACACTGTTTTGATGATTCTGCACTTATACTGTGTGCTTAATTAGTTCATTAATTATCTTGCACAGCAACATTGGGCGATATTTAACAAGTAGTCATTAGTTAATATTCAGTTACAATGCACAGGCACGAAGGTCAATGCTATAAGTCATTTTAAATGAAATACATGTTCAGATACAATGGCTTTTGAGGGTACGTGTGGATGGATTTAAACACTGCCACCAAGAGCAATTAGTCATTTTCGTGCAGGCACAGCAAAGGAAGAGCTTGCGTTTTAACATTTTCACAACAGCAAAACACTACATGTTATCTTACCACTCTCTAATCTACTGTATTATATATGCTAAAAACATGTATCTGTGATTGTTGTGATGCAATACTGTTATAGTTTATCTATGGTTGGTTGTCTGTGGTTGCACACACACACACACACACACACAAACACACACCTTTGTGTTCACATCTGCATGCATGTGTGCTTCCGTATGTGTTGTATGGCATTTTGTAGTGATTAATGTCCCATGTCCCCATTTGGTGATCGGAGGTGACATCCTGGAATGGTCTTTCAGTTGTAATTTAACGCTTGCACCCAGAGGGTGTAAACCACCAACGCTAGCTGAATCTTATGCAACAGCAGAACAAGGTTTTGATTTTGTCAGAAAAAGCCTATTACAGTTCATGAACTCTGAGGTACCGTATGGAATCTGTATCATAACTACACAGTTTAAGGTTATTGAGGAGATATTTTAAAGTAGAGCCACTAGAGATTAAACAGTTGGTTGACAAACTGACTTGTCATTTCACATAAAATAAATAATAATTGTGGAGTGACAATTTATATAGTACAAACATTTCAAACATGCTCTGCTTCCAACTGATCCTTCTCTGTCTTTTAAATCACATTTATACTGTTGTAAATTGTATATTTACGGCTGTTGGTTGGACAAAAAAGCTATTTGAGGAAGTCTCCTTGGTTATTTTTTACTCAGTGATAATAATCATGTGTTGGAGTCCTAAAAGGGTACGCTCTGAATTACACAACGTGAGGGTTACACATCCAGTTTCCCTTTGTTGCCGTGACTACCAGTTCAGATGAAGCCTCCTTTGATGCGTGCACTTTGAGACAGATTCTGTCCCGAGGCGTCGACAAGGCCACCACCTTCCAAACGCAGATAAAATGCAATATGTGGCCTATTTAGCCCAAGTTTAGAGCAATTTAGCATCACAAAATACATTGCATCCCGAACACGCCTCTGAGAAGGTAGAGAAAGTCTCTCCTCGGTACACCAACTCACACAATACAGGAAAAGCCAAGGGTTCAAACAAAAGTTGGCCTGTTGTTTAGTCCTTCAGAGCCTGCACCTTTCCCTAAAATGGGAAGAACATGTGACCGGTTGCTTTTGTTGAAATAGCAAAGCGTTGCATCAGACTTTAATGCTAACTGTGTCTACTTTGGGTTCTTTTTTTGCTAACAAATGGATTCTGTGCCACAAGTTCCTCAGAACCTGTGTGTCAGCTGGCTTTAATGTATTGCTGTTTGTTTTATTAAAAAGCACAAACAAAAACACTACCTCTTAGTGGTTCTTAAATGCCACCGTGAGTTATTTCACATTTACTTTTAATCCAATCATCAGTTTAGTTCGAGGGTAATTAAAACAGCTCATCTGCTGTTTCTGCCTTACCTGGTGTTTGTGGCTCTGCTTGATTTGTGCGCACTCTGTGTGCGCTGTGTTAATTGTACTGTAATCTGAATATTATTTACTGCCTGCAGCAAACCCTATTGTTTGTTGCTGTTGTCCGACGTATGTAGCTTGCTGCTGCTGCTTGTTGCTGGTTTGACACTGCAGGATATCTGTAGGCTTAGTGCTCGCTGGCATCTGCTCAACTGATGTAACCAGTGATTCATTTCGCTTGCTGGGAATTGACTGATATAAATTTATAGCTAGTGGTAAGTAGGGAGCCAGATGGCATCCAGGGTGGCTTGTTTACTAATGGAGACTGTGATTTAAACTTGGTTTACTCTTTGTATTGAAGGGCCGCAACAAGATAGTCTGGGTAGAGGCCCAACGCAAATGTGGAACTTTCTTTTTACTTGATTGCAGGTGGGGTTGGCCTTCAGTTCACCGACAATGGAAGTGTTCAGCGTTGAAAGATAAAGGATGATGAAACCAGGCTCTCATCAGAGCTGGCGATCATTGGAAATGTTTTGGTACTAATGCTGGCACAACATCAGACATTCAAAAGAGTTTCAGGGCCGAAACCAAAGCAATTTCTGTTCCATTTACAAAAGAAAGAATGGGATGTATCAAATGTTAAATACATGCAATGATAAAAAAACCTAGTCAATATTTCCTACACCTTCATCACAGCCTGCAATGATCTCAGTAAGCCTGGACACTCTAACACCATACATACTGGATCTCTGTTTCTCTCCCTTTCCTTGTAACATGATAAAGCCCTTGAATTAATCGAGTCTGTGTTTGAAGTGACAGAGTAAGTAATAAGGTCCCCTGAGGTTAGATTATAATGTTAAGACATTGCTCAAAAAGTTCAGAGATAAGTGGCCAAAACACAGCAGACATAAAAGAGTAAAAAAGCTCAAAGAGAAAAACAAGGGCATTAGAAACCTTTGAGCCAGAGCATGTGCATCTGTGTGGGCTAATGTGTGAGTCTTCACACACCTGTGAGTGGATATTAGTGCCCAAGGCAACACAGGAACAGTCTGTAGGAAAAATGAGTAAATTATGGATGCAGGGAGTTACAAATGGAGCGTGTGGTGCAGCCAGAGCTAATGTAGCCTGCAGACTCCACTAAATTCCTGCCTTTGGAATTCTTAATTATTGACACAAAAACTGAAAGTCCATGAAAGTCAAGATGCTCTTTGTGCCCTCCCTGGGATCTCAGCATGTCCTGGAGAATTGTAGAAGTATCCTAACTATTCTTTTTGCTTACTATTTTGTTTAAAAGGCAACCCTATAAAATTCCTTATTACACTTGCCTATATAACCTCTGTGGTAGGGTTTAGTGACTTTACAGTCAGCTGAACATACTTACATAGTAACATCAGAATAATATTTCAAAATGTTCCTACAGTAATATTTATTTCTTTATCATTAGTATTGCATTTATGTCTTGTGACATCCAACAGTATATTTATAAAGAATACGGCCACGTAGGTCATGTGTGCAGCAGCTTATTACAACCCATATTTCAGTTTGTTTAGGCAGCGACCTCTAGTGGCCGTAGTAATTATGATAAGATCCGGCCGTATAGGTGGTCTGTGCAAGCAGCTTATTACGACCCATATTTACGTTTATTGTTAGGCGGTGACCTATCTCAAGTTAAGATAGGTTGACTTAATCAAAGATGACTTAAAACATGACGTGGATTTCAACACCAATGGCTCATGACTTCACTTGGACTTGAGCCTTTTTAGTTGAAAATACTTGCCAAGCCCAAAGATTAAAAAGTACATCATTTAAACACAACATGACAGGACAGAAACATACAAAATTAATTCTGTTGTGATGCTGGTTAATAGTGCTATGCTATGCAAGAGCAATGTCTCAGACTACTTACTTTTGTTTGCATTCAATATATTATGTTATTAAATTGGCATATTATGACTTAGGACTCAAAACTGAAAGTTTAGGGCTTGGGCTTTGTCAAACTTGACTTACGTCTGGACTTACAAAACAATGACTTGGTCCCACCTCTGGTTTTTCTTTGAAATTACAAGCATTGTTATGGTTCAGCCAGATGTGAGGCCAGTGTTGGGGACACTATCGCCCATGAGGAGAAGTCCTCGGTTGAAGGGGAATTTAGGTATTTTAAGGTCTCACTGCAGAGAAAAGAAGCAACACGACTAGCTTGGTGTGATCAGGAGCAGCTAAAGGACTTCATTTGTCAGAGTTGCCAGAGGGACTGTGCTGTGATGGAGTTTGCTTGTCCTCTGATATGACCACATTATTGTCACATGACTTTATCAGTTGCTTGTAACAAATATTGTGATGTCTGTTGAGTGAATGTTGCATTTGTGTCAAAATACAATTTTGTACTTTCAATAACTATGTGCATTTCACATTCATGAGTCATCCGTCACCATCCATCTGGATGGTTTTTCTATAGCAAACCAGAAGCTGCAGTTCCAAACATCATCTGTTCCTTCTGCTGTGCATAAACAAAGCTGTAGTGTTTCCAAACACAGACATGTTCATGTTGCCCCTCATGAACATGGGCTGCATTACTTGACTACAACGCATAATGGCCTAATCCCCCTGCTTTGCCCTGCAAGAATTAAATGTGGAAATAAATAAATTACAAACATTAGATGCTGATGTCTGCTCAGCTTTAGCTCCTGAGCATCTCTGTCCTCTCATAAGGACAGCTGTCATTAAGTGTCATTTGCTTTGAGGATAGTGCGCAGGTAATTGCAAATGATGCACATATTGTTACAGTTTGCAGCATTTCCTTCCTGGATCCAGGAGATCCCTTCTGGGAGAATTACATGTGAGAAGATGGATGGCATGGAATATGGAGGTGATGAACGAGTGGATGGTTGCTAACTGTCCTGCCACTTCTCCTCAGAAGAGCAGTTGAACGCTGCAGGTACAATCGGCAAATAAAAAGCAACACTAACATCGTTTTATTGTAGCCGTTTTCAGGAACTGATGAGACTGAATAAACCACACCATGAAATTTTATTCTGTTGCCTGATGCTTAAAGTCAGGCAGCCTTTCTGCTGGATGACTGGCTTTCCAGCACAGCGGCAACACTCCGAACGCCGTCCGATATTTCTTTAAGCTTTGCACAAAAGGATCACACAGCTGCTTCCCTCACTTTCTACGTCTGTCTGTAGAATCATGGAGATCTCACTGCAGCCATTTGCATTTTTATGGTTATGTTTTGTGGCGAGAGACTACTGCTCTGCTACTGGTGTTGGAAAAATACCAAATAAATATTCCAACAGGAGGTAGTGTTTTGGAAATATTTTGCACAAACCCTACAGTGTGCCTTTGGCTCCTTTTTTGAGACTTTTTTGAATGAGATAATTTTCCACGTACAAGTGCAATACACCCAAAGCATCCAAAGGGCATGCGTATGTGATCACCGCAAAGCCCCAGCACCCTTCAACTCCATTGTCTCCAGAGGAAGTGTTTTTCTTTGACATTTTTCATCACCTTTCCAAAGTAGTTGCCAAAAAGAGCCCAGTGATTTTCTTGTAGTTAGGGGATGCTGCGTGCCATAGAGTACATCACTGTATTTTGGGAGCATTTGGGAGTCCAGCACAGATTTCATTGCAGTTGCAAATCACTAAATCACTTGCCATGATGCCTGATATCTGCCGTAGAAAAATGCACTGTACAGCATGTGATGGTTCCAGGCTCTCTCTCCTGCATTATTTAACTATCCATCCATCAAAATACTTTATTGGGGTGAAGGCTGTGGTGACAGTACAGCAGCAAATACAACCATTTCACAGCAACTTTCTTTAGCCTGCCGTGGGGAATCTTCATGCACTCCCAGACCAGCTTGGCAATGCAATCTTTCAGTGTTCTCTTTTTCATATGAATCAGTTTTTGACATTGCTATTATTGTCCTTGTTTGCTCTGACAGGTAAATGGTTTGCACTTGGCACTAAAGATGGCTGCCCTTAGGATGATTTGGGTGTTTCCTTATGCTGATGACTGATTGCCTGAAGCGGACATTCAATTTTAGAACAAGCCTGATTCACATGGGTGAGAACAAATCAGAGGTCTGCTCTGAGAGATTTCTTATTTCTTTCTCACTCACTTTTCACAAACAAATTTAAGAGAAAAAATTAGGAAACATTCGTACATGAGGCCCAGTGTGCATTTATCTTATCTCGTCTACTCAGGACACTATCAACTATTGCCTTTTATCACCTACGTAACATTGCAGAAATCAGGCACATCCTGTCTCAAAAAGATACAAAAAAACTAATCCATGCATTTGCTCTGTCTGGGCTGGACTATTGCAACTCCCTACTATCAGGCTTCTCCAATAAGTCCCTTAAGACTCTACAGATGATCCAAAATGATGCAGCACGTTTACGGAATAGAGATCATATTTCTCCAGTTCTAGCGTCTCTACACTGGCTCGCTGTAAAATCCAGAATAGAATCTAAAATCCTTCTCCTCACATACAGAGCCCTTAATGGTCAGGCACCATCATATCTGAAAGAGCTCATAGTACACTATTACCCCACTA